>OX246743.1:20991187-21037634 GCA_945910005.1 Isoperla grammatica
TCTCTGTCTCTCTTGACGCACATCTGATAATAAATTGGCCTCCAGACCATTAGTCCTGTGTAGAAGAATCGTCGCCCTTATTTTGACACTTGTCTCATTTTTGATCAACGAACAGTTCAGCTTGCATGACACATTTGCCAAACCAATCACAATAACGCCTTCAAGTTGTAACTACACATTAGTAGCTGTAGTCACGTCGTAACTACTCATCAGTAGCTGTAGTCACGTCGTAACTACTCATCAGTAGCTGTAGTCACGTCGTAACTACTCATCAGTAGCGGTAGTCACGTCGCAACTACCCATCAGTAGCTGTAGTCACGTCGTAACTATTCATCAGAAGCTGTAGTCACGTCGTAACTACTCATCAGTATCTGTAGTCACGTCGCAACTACCCATCACTAGCGGTAGTCACGTCGCAACTACCCATCACTAGCTGTAGTCACGTCGTAACTATTCATCAAAAGCTGTAGTCACGTCGTAAAAACTCATCAGAAGCTGTAGTCACGTCGCAACTACCCATCACTAGCTGTAGTCACGTCGTAACTACTCATCAGTAGCTGTAGTCACGTCGTAACTATTCATCAGAAGCTGTAGTCACGTCGTAAAAACTCATCAGAAGCTGTAGTCACGTCGTAACTACTCATCAGTAGCTGTAGTCACGTCGCAACTACCCATCACTAGCTGTAGTCACGTCTTTACTACTCACCAGTAGCTGTAGTCAACTACTCATCAGTAGCTGTAGTCACGTCGTAACTACTCATCAGTAGCTGTAGTCAACTACTAACAGTAGCTGTAGTCAACTACTCAACAGTAGCTGTAGTCACGTCGTTACCACTCACCAGTAGCTGTAGTCAACTACTCATCATTAGCTGTAGTTAACTACTCATCAGTAGCTGTAGACACGTCTTTACTACTCACCAGTAGCTGTAGTCAACTACTCACCAGTAGCTGTAGTCAACTAATCATCAGTAGCTGTAGTCAACACTTCATCAGTAGCTGTAGTCAACTATTCATCAGTAGCTGTAGTCAACTACTCATCAGTAGCTGTAGTCACATCTTTACTACTCACCAGTAGCTGTAGTCAACTACTCATCAGTAGCTGTAGTCACGTCTTTACTACTCACCAGTAGCTGTAGTCAACTACTCATCAGTAGCTGTAGTCACGTCGTTACCACTCACCAGTAGCTGTAGTCAACTACTCATCAGTAGCTGTAGTCAACTACTCATCAGTAGCTGTAGTCAAGTCTTTACTACTCACCAGTAGCTGTAGTCAACTACTCATCAGTAGCTGTAGTCAACTACTCACCAGTAGCTGTAGTCAACGACTCATCAGTAGCTGTAGTCACGTCGTTACCACTCACCAGTAGCTGTAGTCAACTACTCATCAGTAGCTGTAGTCACGTCGTTACTACTCACCAGTAGCTGTAGTCACGTCGTTTCTACTCCCAGCTGTAGTCACGTCGCCAATACTAAGTCAGTGCTCAAAAATTGAAACCTTATGGGCTTTTTTCATATCATTCAACTTTTGATTGTGTGATTGTGCTTTAAACGTGGTAAGCCGTCGCTCTGTGTCTGAATGAGTTAGTGTTTCTGAATGAGCTGTGTGTTCTGAGTGCTCTGAGTTTTCTGAGTCCACTCTAGGTCTGTGCTAACTACGGCGCCCACCGCGGCCTAACTAGTGACGTGAACAAAAAAAAGGCGCGGGTGATTATATGCCGGCTGGCAGTCATTACCCCGCTCGCTCGTCACAGGTGCACGATGGGAAAAAACTGCCCTTCCCCCCTTCCCCTCCGCCCACATGCAAAGGCCGTTCTTGTTGGCCAATCCGACCTAATATTGTCCTGCCTAAAGTTTCTGGTGCATGATGGGAAAACTGCTAGCCCCCTTCCCCCCCCCCCCCCCCCCCCCCCCCACAACACCATAGGACGTTCTTGTTGGCCAATCCGACATACGCGTAATATAGTACTGACTGGAGTTTCTGGTGCATGATGGGGAAAACTTCTATCCCCCCCCCCCCCCCCATCCACAAACTCATAGGACGTTCTTGTTGGCCAATCCGACATAATATAGTCCTCACTGGAGCTTCTGGTGCATGATGGGGAAAACTTCTATCTCCCACCTCCCCCCCTCCATCCACACACTCATGGGACATTCTTGTTGGCCAATCCGACATAATATAGTCCTGACTGGAGCTTCTGGTGCATGATGGGGAAAACTTCTATCTCCCACCTCCCCCCCTCCATCCACACACTCATAGGCCATTCTTGTTGGCCAATCCGACATAATATAGTCCTGACTGGAGCTTCTGGTGCATGATGGGGAAAACTTCTATCTCCCACCTCCCCCCCTCCATCCACACACTCATGGGACATTCTTGTTGGCCAATCCGACATAATATAGTCCTGACTGGAGCTTCTGGTGCATGATGGGGAAAGCTTCTATCCCCCTCCTCCCCCCCTCAATCCACACACTCATAGGACGTTCTTGTTGGCCAATCCGACATAATATAGTCCTGACTGGAGCTTCTGGTGCATGATGGGGAAAACTTCTATCTCCCTCCTCCCCCCCCTCCACCCACACACTCATAGGACATTCTTGTTGGCCAATCCGACATAATATAGTCCTGACTGGAGCTTCTGGTGCATGATGGGGAAAACTTCTATCACCCTCCTCCCCCCCTCCACCCACACACTCATAGGACATTCTTGTTGGCCAATCCGACATAATATAGTCCTGACTGGAGCTTCTGGTGCATGACGGGGAAAACTTCCATCTCCCTTCTCCCCTCCTCAATCCACACACTCATAGGACGTTATTGTTGGCCAATCCGACATAATATAGTCCTGACTGGAGCTTCTGGTGCATGATGGGGAAAACTTCTATCTCCCACCTCCCCCCCTCCACCCACACACTCATAGGACATTCTTGTTGGCCAATCCGACATAATATAGTCCTGACTGGAGCTTCTGGTGCATGACGGGGAAAACTTCTATCTCCCACCTCCCCCCCTCCACCCACACACTCATAGGACATTCTTGTTGGCCAATCCGACATAATATAGTACTGACTGGAGCTTCTGGTGCATGATGGGGAAAACTTCTATCTCCCTCCCCCCCCCCCATCCACACACTCATAGGACATTCTTGTTGGCCAATCCGACATAATATAGTCCTGACTGGAGCTTCTGGTGCATGATGGGGAAAACTTCTATCTTCCTCCTCCCCCCCTCCATCCACACACTCATAGGACGTTCTTGTTGGCCAATCCGACATAATATAGTCCTGACTGGAGCTTCTGGTGCATGATGGGGAAAACTTCCATCTCCCTTCTCCCCTCCTCAATCCACACACTCATAAGACGTTCTTGTTGGCCAATTCGACATAATATAGTACTGACTGGAGCTTCTGGTGCATGATGGGTAAAACTTCTATCTCCCTCCTCCCCCCACCCCACACACACTCATAGGACGTTCTTGTTGGCCAATCCGACATAATATAGTCCTGACTGGAGCTTCTGGTGCATGATGGGTAAAACTTCTATCTCCCTCCTCCCCCCACCCCACACACACTCATAGGACGTTCTTGTTGGCCAATCCGACATAATATAGTACTGACTGGAGCTTCTGGTGCATGATGGGGAAAACTTCTATCTTCCTCCTCCCCCCCCCCCCCCATCCACACACTCATAGGACGTTCTTGTTGGCCAATCCGACATAATATAGTCCTGACTGGAGCTTCTGGTGCATGATGGGGAAAACTTCTATCTCCCTCCTCCCCCCTCCATCCACACACTCATAGGACATTCTTGTTGGCCAATCCGACATAATATAGTCCTGACTGGAGCTTCTGGTGCATGATGGGGAAAACTTCTATCTTCCTCCTCCCCCCCTCCATCCACACACTCATAGGACGTTCTTGTTGGCCAATCCGACATAATATAGTCCTGACTGGAGCTTCTGGTGCATGATGGGGAAAACTTCCATCTCCCTTCTCCCCTCCTCAATCCACACACTCATAAGACGTTCTTGTTGGCCAATTCGACATAATATAGTACTGACTGGAGCTTCTGGTGCATGATGGGTAAAACTTCTATCTCCCTCCTCCCCCCACCCCACACACACTCATAGGACGTTCTTGTTGGCCAATCCGACATAATATAGTCCTGACTGGAGCTTCTGGTGCATGATGGGGAAAACTTCTATCTTCCTCCTCCCCCCCCCCCCCCATCCACACACTCATAGGACGTTCTTGTTGGCCAATCCGACATAATATAGTCCTGACTGTGGCTTCTTGTGCATGAAGGGGAAAACTTCTATCTCCCTCCTCCCCCCCTCCATCCACACACTCATAGGACGTTCTTGTTGGCCAATCCGACATAATATAGTCCTGACTGGAGCTTCTGGTGCATGATGGGGAAAACTTCTATCCCCCTCCTCCCCCCCTCCATCCACACACGCACAGGACGTTCTTGTTGGCCAATCCGACATAATATAGTCCTGACTGGAGCTTCTGGTGCATGATGGGGAAAACTTCTATCTTCCTCCTCCCCCCCTCCATCCACACACTCATAGGACGTTCTTGTTGGCCAATCCGACATAATATAGTCCTGACTGGAGCTTCTGGTGCATGATGGGGAAACTTCTATCCCCCTCCCCCCCCCCCATCCACACACTCATGGGACGTTCTTGTTGGCCAATCCGACATAATATAGTACTGACTGGAGCTTCTGGTGCATGATGGGGAAAACTTCTATCTTCCTCCTCCCCCCCTCCATCCACACACTCATAGGACGTTCTTGTTGGCCAATCCGACATAATATAGTCCTGACTGGAGCTTCTGGTGCATGATGGGGAAACTTCTATCCCCCTCCCCCCCCCCCATCCACACACTCATGGGACGTTCTTGTTGGCCAATCCGACATAATATAGTACTGACTGGAGCTTCTGGTGCATGATGGGGAAAACTTCTATCCCCCTCCTCCCCCTCCCCCTCCATCCACACACTCATAGGACGTTCTTGTTGGCCAATCCGACATAATATAGTCCTGACTGGAGCTTCTGGTGCATGATGGGGAAAACTTCTATCTTCCTCCTCCCCCCCTCCACCCACACACTCATAGGACGTTCTTGTTGGCCAATCCGACATAATATAGTCCTGACTGGAGCTTCTGGTGCATGATGGGGAAAACTTCTATCCCCCTCCTCCCCCCCTCCATCCACACACTCATAGGACGTTCTTGTTGGCCAATCCGACATAATATAGTCCTGACTGGAGCTTCTGGTGCATGATGGGGAAAACTTCTATTTTCCTCCTTCCCCTCCCCCTCCATCCACACACTCATAGGACGTTCTTGTTGGACAATCCGACATAATATAGTCCTGACTGGAGCTTCTGGTGCATGATGGGGAAAACTTCTATTTTCCTCCTTCCCCTCCCCCTCCATCCACACACTCATAGGACGTTCTTGTTGGCCAATCCGACATAATATAGTCCTGACTGGAGCTTCTGGTGCATGATGGGGAAAACTTCTATCCCCCTCCTCCCCCCCTCCATCCACACACTCATAGGACGTTCTTGTTGGCCAATCCGACATAATATAGTCCTGACTGGAGCTTCTGGTGCATGATGGGGAAAACTTCTATTTTCCTCCTTCCCCTCCCCCTCCATCCACACACTCATAGGACGTTCTTGTTGGCCAATCCGACATAATATTGTCCTGACTGGAGCTTCTGGTGCATGATGGGTAAAACTTCTATTTTCCTCCTTCCCCTCCCCCTCCATCCACACACTCATAGGACGTTCTTGTTGGACAATCCGACATAATATAGTCCTGACTGGAGCTTCTGGTGCATGATGGGGAAAACTTCTATTTTCCTCCTTCCCCTCCCCCTCCATCCACACACTCATAGGACGTTCTTGTTGGCCAATCCGACATAATATTGTCCTGACTGGAGCTTCTGGTGCATGATGGGGAAAACTTCTATCTCCCTTCTCCCCTCCTCAATCCACACACTCATAGGACGTTCTTGTTGGCCAATCCGACATAATATTGTCCTGACTGGAGCTTCTGGTGCATGATGGGGAAACTTCTATCTCCCTCCTCCCCCCCCCATCCACACACTCATAGGACGTTCTTGTTGGCCAATCCGACATAATATAGTCCTGACTGGAGCTTCTGGTGCATGATGGGGAAACCTTCTATCTTCCTCCTCCCCCCCTCCATCCACACACTCATAGGACGTTCTTGTTGGACAATCCGACATAATATAGTCCTGACTGGAGCTTCTGGTGCATGATGGGGAAAACTTCTATCTCCCTCCTCCCCCCCCCCATCCACACACTCATAGGACGTTCTTGTTGGCCAATCCGACATAATATAGTCCTGACTGGAGCTTCTGGTGCATGATGGGGAAAACTTCTATCTCCCTCCTCCCCCCCCCATCCACACACTCATAGGACATTCTTGTTGGCCAATCCGACATAATATAGTCCTGACTGGAGCTTCTGGTGCATGATGGGGAAAACTTCTATCCCCCTCCCCCCCCCCATCCACACACTCATGGGACATTCTTGTTGGCCAATCCGACATAATATAGTCCTGACTGGAGCTTCTGGTGCATGATGGGGAAAACTTCTATCTCCCACCTCCCCCCCTCCATCCACACACTCATAGGACGTTCTTGTTGGCCAATCCGACATAATATAGTCCTGACTGGAGCTTCTGGTGCATGATGGGGAAAACTTCTATCCCCCTCCCCCCCCCCATCCACACACTCATGGGACGTTCTTGTTGGCCAATCCGACATAATATAGTCCTGACTGGAGCTTCTGGTGCATGATGGGTAAAACTTCTATACCCCTCCCCCCCCCCCCTCATCCACACACTCATAGGACGTTCTTGTTGGCCAATCCGACATAATATAGTCCTGACTGGAGCTTCTGGTGCATGATGGGGAAACTTCTATCCCCCTCCCCCCCCCCCATCCACACACTCATGGGACGTTCTTGTTGGCCAATCCGACATAATATAGTCCTGACTGGAGCTTCTGGTGCATGATGGGGAAACTTCTATCCCCCTCCCCCCCCCCATCCACACACTCATGGGACGTTCTTGTTGGCCAATCCGACATAATATAGTCCTGACTGGAGCTTCTGGTGCATGATGGGGAAACTTCTATCCCCCTCCCCCCCCCCATCCACACACTCATGGGACGTTCTTGTTGGCCAATCCGACATAATATAGTCCTGACTGGAGCTTCTGGTGCATGATGGGGAAAACTTCTATCCCCATCCTCCCCCCCCCCTCATCCACACACTCATAGGACGTTCTTGTTGGCCAATCCGACATAATATAGTCCTGACTGGAGCTTCTGGTGCATGATGGGGAAAACTTCTATCCCCCTCCTCCCCCCTCCATCCACACACTCATAGGACGTTCTTGTTGGCCAATCCGACATAATATAGTCCTGACTGGAGCTGCCTGAACGTCTGCATGCTTTATAAAGTTAGAACATACTTGCAATGGCGAAAATGAGGGTATTTACTATCAAAGCAATGTGTGAAACGGGTGTAATAATTTACTTTGACATTTGGGCACATCTCCGTTACCAAAGAAAATATAGTAAAGATTTTAGAATTAGTATAAAATCAAACCATTTGTTTCTTGTTTTATAGGTTGTCTTTTTGTTTTATGTAATGCGAATTGTTTTGGTTTGTGGTCCCTTAGGTCTGGAATTAAAACATGTGATAATAATACAAATTGGCTGATGTACGTTGATTGAAAAAACATGCACAGTATAGGATATTTAGAAATCTATCCAGATATCTAGATATGTGGCTGTTTACTGACGCTGACAAAACATATCCCAATGGGAACGCGTAACGTGTTTGGTGTGGCAACTGTACCGAGAAGTGGCGCGACGATCGGGTGGGCGGTCGAGCAGTTTAGTAGCTAATGCGGATGAGCTAAACATACTCCCAGGCCGCCATTACGGCATTCAACCACGTTCAGACGGAATGATTACACTTGACCAGGATTTGGAACAGAACAAATGTTAACTAAGAGGCTAATAAAGTGATTTAATCAAAAATAAATTTTATTAAGGATTGTTTAACACTTTGTCGTATTTTAGTTGTGTAAAAATCGTGGATAATGTTGTCCAAATCAAGTAAGGAGATAAGTTCTTTTGATTTGGTGGAGGTGCCGGGTCCGTTTAAATTTATTACTTTTACTGTTTTGTTCAACGCATGACACATAATATCAGCCAAACCTGGCGTTAACATGTTGCACGGACGTAATGTTCAACGCATGACACATAATATCAGCCAAAACTGGCGTTAACATGTTGCACGGACGTAATGTTCAACGCATGACACATAATATCAGCCAAAACTGGCGTTAACATGTTGTACGGACGTAATGTTCAACGCATGACACATAATATCAGCCAAAACTGGCGTTAACATGTTGCACGGACGTAATGTTCAACGCATGCCACATAATATCAGCCAAAACTAGCGTTAACATGTTGCACGGACGTAATGTTCAACGCATGACACATAATATCAGCCAAAACTGGCGTTAACATGTTGTACGGACGTAATGTCAAGTATTTCCATGTGTCTGCCTTATTTAACTGCACTCGTTACTAGTAAATCAGTTGTCAACCTCGGTAAAGGCCGGTGTTTATATGTAATACGGACAATTACGGGTATTATGTCAAGTATGTCTATGAAATACGTTGTACAAGTTACTGTTTTATTTGTCCTCATTTAAATCATAAATTGCGTTAAATTTCCACAAAATAAAATAATTGTTCTTCTTTGGATAGTATGATATTATTTATTATTAGTGTGGTCGGGCGATGTGAAGATAACTGTCATTACTGTTATTACTGTGAATACTGTTATTACTGTCATTACTACTGTCATTATTACTCTCATCATTATTGTAATTATTAATCTCATTACTGTTATTACTACTATTACTGTTACTACTGTTATTACTGTTAATAGTATGTGAGAGTGTCCATCAGTAAGACCCACTGAGATCTCCGAACACTCAACAACACCTGAGAGACATGTTGTGCAACAGCGTCTAGATTAGCCTCGTTGCATATACATGAGCCGTAGCCCCGCGCCGAACAAAGGGCATATTTAAACGGAGCCGCTACTGACTTAAAGGCCCAGTAAGGGTTTCAAACAACATATTTTAAAAATAAAGATTGCTTCTTATAATTAGTAACGCAGAAAACTGAAGTGAAAACGCCCCGCTCGTTCTCCAGATATTTGCGCGCGACTGTAGCAGCACGTGGCCTATTGGCGCGTCACAAGGGGTCTACTCCGCCCGCATACCGCTACTCCAGGTAGAGAAACAAGCCACTGCAACTGTCAGTCGTATAGTGTCAGCTTGTCATTCCACTCGTGGCTCGTGTACTTGTCTGTGTTTGTACGTTAGTTAAAAAGTTTGTCAGTTCGTTCATTTGATTGCTCGTAAGTTTAATTGTGTGTGCGTGTGTTTTTGTTTCCATTATGGTCAACTAGTGTTGCGTTTCGGTGTAACAATTCCCGCAAGAGCAATCCGAACATATCTATGCACAGTTTCCCTGATAAGACACGATTTTCTGTTCTCCATAAACAGTGGTTAAATAAACTAAAACGAAAGCGGTCCGATTTTTTTGCCATGAATTCATCCAAAAAACAAATTGCCTATATGCGATATGCCTCCAAAGTGCGTTGCTTTCATTTTTAAATTCTTTTTTCTTATAATTACATTTCGTTTGAAACAGTAAATTATGACGGGCAGTTCTCAAAGTATGTATATTGAGCACAACCGAATCAAATGCCTCGAGGTATATTATACAATCTGAATCTTGCCTTACATTGTTTATTTTAACTGATTCAGAGCAGCAAACCAATTCTGTGTCCGTTGTCATTTCTGAACACGCACCACATTAACACCATAGCACATTTCCACTTCTACCTAGCAACATTTCTGATCTTAGGTTTTCCGATTCCCGTTTTTCTTGAATTGCAGCGTACTCTTCTTCTGTGTAGCGCGGCTCATAACGATATGGCTTCGCGCCTGCCATAGCTATGAATGAATGTACGCCAAGCGCGAGCTAGGCTACCACCCCTTCGTCCGGCTGACCGCAGACCCGTGGTGACGTCACGCGCTTCTATAGCATGGGGCAGGTAGAGCGCAGAGAACTCGTGAGCCTGTGGACCGATTTCGATGATTCTTTTTCTGTTGTTGTACTAACGTTTCTTTGATGACACGTAGAAAAGTTTTATCAAACCCTTACTGGGCCTTTAAGCTCTCAAAATATTTTGTTTGTTGTTTGCTCTTGTGAACGAACGCTTTTCACACAGTTCGTTTGAGTCGTCCACCTACTCAACAACCATCACTGTTAAACTTGGTTTGTTGTTCAAGGGTGTCTAAAAGTAGAACGCGCCATTATTGTGTGGCCTACTTTGCCCCACACGAGCTAGTAAACTCGATATAACAGGGCTCTTGTGGTCCAAGCTATGCGACTACCCCTCGATACCATTCTTCCACCACCGCGCCAGCCCGGTACTCATATCTTACTACTTGATCTCAACCGTGTTCATCAAAACGACAACTCACTTATTTAGGTGGCTCGTTGGTCCAGTGGTTAGCATCCTTGCTTCCAATGCAGAAGGTCCCGGGTTCAAATCCCGCTTCAGGCAAAAGTTTTTTAACTTCTAATGTGGATTCAATTCCATTACTTCTTGGCTTAGGAATAAGTAAACGGTGACTTTGGAGCCGTCCTAACAACGAAGCACTCAATAAATTCAAAGTTGTTCTGAATCGGCCTTGTTGATTCTGGCATTTGTCCGCAGGTGTTCGCACTGTCCAATCACTGATTCATATGTTTCGTATTTGAAATATCGATCTTTGATTGGTTATCGCTCACTCGTCGATGGTGTTCGAAGCCTACAGGGTTGGTTTAGTCACTTTAAATTAAAGTCCCCCACTGCAAATCAGTTTAGTTACTGAGTGGGTAGACTCTAAATGTGAATTTATTTTATTTTATTTATTTATTTATTGAAAAACTTTTTTTTTCGATTTCAACCTAGTTTATCCAATTTGTGGAAAAGCTCGAACTTTTATGAATATTGTTTTTAGAATTTCATTTCTATGGAAAAAACGAAGTGTTTCACTCGTGTTATTCAATTAATGTTGTTTACGTCGTATTAGTTTTTGTTGTAGAAACGAAACTGAAAAATAACCCCCATAAAAATTCGAACGTTTCCACAAACTTTTTATAAATTAGGGTGAAATCGATAAAATTTGTTTTTCAATAAGTGAGTTATTGTTTTGATGTACACAGTATAGAGATCAAATAGTACGATAACGACTACCGAGCCTCGAATCGCAGTCGGGCTGGCGCGGTGGTGGGAGAATGGTACTCGAGGAGTAGTCGCATAGCTTGGACCACAACAACTCTGTTATACCGAGTTTAGTTCAATCATCACGGACATGTCGCGCCTTGTTTCCTTGTGAACTCTTCACAACATCAGACCATGAGGAAACCCAATACAAACGAAGACTTCCTGGAGTCCCCCCATCCCCCTCCCCCCTCCCCCCGACCTCCCCTACATATCGAGTTACAATAAACCAAACAAAGACGATCCAATTATTTTCTATGTCTCTCTTTCCTGCTGTGGTGTATGCGATTTTTATTTTATCGATATTTCATTTTTTCTGGGAAGCGATATACTTGCCCGCATATTTTCTTGATCGTAATCTTGTTTTGTTTCGATCAACGTGGTTTTGCTTGTGCTGTATTTGAACCACGTTATTAACTGGGCTTGTGCGCGGGGGTGACTTTGATAGGACAGCGCGCGCACAGCGATTTCTGAGTGAGTCCGTGATACATATCTATGTAATTAACTAATAGTTATACTATTCAGTTATTAAACGGGTTTATACAAAGGAGGACAGTAAATACAAGTGGACAATTTAGGAGTAATAACACTAAAGAAAAGAACAAAACTAACAACGAAAGACCCGGTATTATGAACTACCGTACGCATAAACATTTAATAAACTACTAACTTGTTTTCACCATGGCAACTACCAATGGGAAGCCTGGTTGTGGTTGCCATGGCAACTACCAATGGGAAGCCTGGTAGTGGTTGCCATGGTGACAACATGTTAGTAGCCTTCTAAATTAATAGTTATCCGAAGGTTATAAACTTGTCCTTTAAAAAACAATATTTAAATAATTGTTAAAAATGATTATACAATTTATAAATTTTATAAAAAGTTTGGTGGTGTTAGTAAGTTATGCCTACTCTTGTTCCTCACACAATCCCCTAAATCTTCAGCAAGAACAACGTTAATATGGCTTTTAAAATTGAAAAATAAAGTTTCGTTGAAGAATACAAAATCATCATCTTCGATTTCATTATTTTTTCACCATCACTTTTGATTTAAAAATTTTAATCCTTGCATACTGTTGTTCGTATACCAAGATAAGGGAGCCCTAGATAATTATTAACATGTACTGGATTAGTTACTATTAGAGGGTGAAACATTACCTGAGTGTTGGTTGCGTCGCCCGCCGCTACACCCGAGGGGCGCTAGTGTCGTCACAGCGACGTATTATTGGATTAGAGAGTCGGCTCTGCAGTGGCGAGGCCAAGCGCGGCCATGTTTTCACGTGACGTCATGATGGCCATACTGAGGCCAAAAGATAATCAATCAGGCCATACTGGGGCCAAATATAATCACTTTTCCTGGGAAACCTGTTCAACTCAAGGACAATTTATGTCCCTCTTCAGCAAACAAGGTATCGCCACCTTATCTGTTGTATTGCGGTATTTTGAATTGTTATATTGAAGGTTAGCACGACGACCGTGTAGGTTTCATTTCGTTGGTGCTTCGCTTGATCGGGAGAGGGCGCTCTGCCTGTCGTACGAGGTGACTAGTTCATGTGTTAGGCACCCAATCAGTGATCGTATTTATAGATGGTTGCAGAATGCGCCTGTGCTTCGCTCGCATTCTCTCTCTCTCTCTCTCTCTCTCTCTCTCTCTCTCTCTCTCTCTCTCTCTCTCTCTCTCTCTCTCTCTCTTAATCACGCCTGAAAATAAAGACATTGATCCATCTATCTCTCTTTAGTCTCTAGTCTCTCTCACTCTCTCTTTGTTCATATTTGGGCCAGCTCGTGTATTTGTTAACCCAGCACAGTGGGTGAACGCAATAGAATAAGTGAATATTACATATTTTATTAATGTGACTTCCCCAGGGCAAAGCGCCATAAGAATTACACAAGAGTTCATAACTTGACAAACGACCAACTATAAAAATGTGATGATGTAATGAATTATTTTCAATGGTGTATTTTTTAAATGAACCTGTACGTCTGGCCAGCATACTCGGGTCGGCTGATAGATCTCGCCTCAATACAGGAAACTTACCGCGCACAGCAGCCGGGAGCTGTATTTAGACAAGGATACTTTCAGAGAAAAGTGCGTTTTTAAAGGGTTTGTCAGATGAAAAACTAAAAAACTATCATTTGTATATGTCCACCCTCAAATATGGAAAACATGACTAAAAGATACCATACTTTAAAAGCAGGTGGTTAAAAAATTAAAGAAAAGGCGATTTTTTGGCTTGTTGCTACCAAGTAGCAATAGCAACTCTTCTATGGTAATTCCCATATGAAAACATGTTGCCTCGAGATAGTAAAACCACCGCTAAAATAAAGCACTTATCAAAACTCGATCAGAAGGTTTAATGTGCATCGTTTTCCTACCGATAACATGCTTCTTAGTACGAACGTGTACTTCTACGAAATGCCCTGCAATTAATTTTCTTGTGACTTGATGTGAAGAAAAGTTGCAATCTGTTTTGAGCGGTGCTGTCCGCAGTCGCCGAGTGTTTCGCGGAGCGCTGGCTGAACTCGTATTACACAATGAGTGCTCTGTCTATCGGGCAGGCGCTAGCGACCTCGGAACAGATACAGCTGTACTACGCTTTAGAAGAAATAATATAACATGAAAAAAATATTTTAAAAAAAACAACGCTTATATTTAAATGCACTACAAAGTTTCCGAGTGAGGAAAAAATTTGTTGGGCGAAAATTTATTTTTTACTTTTTAGTGCATTTAAATATAAGCGTTGTTTAAAAAAAAAAAATGTTTCATGTAATATTATTTTATACTTTTTAGTCTTAAAGAATCTTGCAATCGAATTGCTCACTGGACGTGTCCGAATTTAGAAGACTGCATACTTGTGTACTTGTACTTGTTAACTTCACTTGCAAACTAGCGTGCTCGCATTGCAAACTTGAATTTCGGACAGTTCCGTTCATGCACGATCCAGCGATCGACCAACAATGACATTCTTGCTGCAAAGAAACATATCCGATGCTTTCGTCACGGATATTTGAGTCCCGAACAACCAGCGGTTATTCCGATGCCTGCATGTGGTTCGCCCATCCTCACTAGCTGTGATTAATCTCCCATATGAAGCTTAATTGTTTAATTAATTAGTTATGGTGGATTAATTAATTAATTAGTGAATCTGATAATTGATTCATATATTGTCATTTAGAAAATACGATTGTGTGAAAATTTTCAGCTCGATCGGACGTTGGGAAGTGGGTGAAATATCGATTCCCACATAAAACTTTGATTAATTAATTATGATTAATTAATTGATTATTTAGTGAATATGACAATTGATTCGTGTGTTGTCATTACGAATACGTCTGTGTGAAAACTTTCAACTCGATTTAACGTTGGGAAGTGGGTGAACCATCGATTTCCATATCGTTGGACTAACTGCAAAACCGCGTAAGTGCCTTTTATCAAATTGTTCAGGAAATACAAAAAACTATTTTAACGTAAGAGCTTACAAACAAACAAAAGTGCATACAAAAACACGTAAGTGCTCGAGTAAAGTAAGACATCTTTTGGATGTGATTTCATATTTAAATTAATAAGTAAAGTTGCGTACTAATAATAACCATTATTCAATAAGGTTTATTCTATACTTAAAACTTAAAAGTAAAGATTGGGTCAATAAATTATAGGAATAAGTGACAATACTTACTTTTATTGGCAGCAACACACAGCCACCATGACTGCCTTTGAAAATGTTGCACTTACCTGGTTTTTCTTGTTCCTTTGCACATACGTGGTTTTAACCATTCGTTATAACAAGCCGTGTGATTAGCTGAGCACTTGAGTGGTTATTTCATATGATGCGGGCTATAAGGATATACCCAAAATCACATCTAACTCATTTTCAACCAAAAGTGCACTTACGTGGTTTTGCAGTTAGTCCAACGATATAAAACATTAATTAATTCATTATGATGAATTAATTGACTATTTAGTAAATATGACAATTGATGCGTGTCTAGTCATTAAGAATACGTCTGTGTGAAAAATTTCAGCTCAATCGGACATTTAATAGTAAGTGAAATATCGATTATAAGATTCCGTCCAGACAGACAGGCAAACACATGGAGCTAATAATATAAGCGTTGTAAAAATGCAGCAGAGCTGGCGATGTGAATCTTATAGAATAGCTAAATGTTCACTAATTTTTATCTTGCATTGAAGCAACCTATATCAATTTTATTTTACACATAACTGAATTTCATGCACTTATGACTCATTAGTCATTGGTGATTTTTTAGTTTATCACCTGACTAATCCTTTAACGATGCAAGAAGCAAATCGTATAACAATTGCTCAACAAATATTTAAGACTAATTTGACCATGCTGAATACGAAAATCTCTGTTGACACTCCGAAATCTGGACCGGAAGCCCGGAATTCAAGATGGCGTAGGTAATTTGATTCTATAATTACACAGCATTTACAAGCTTGACCATAATATGTTTTTAGACTAATTCGACCTTCCCGAATCCGAAAAACGTTGTTAGAACCTTGAAATCTGGACCGGAAACCCGCAAATCAAGATGACGGCTAACTGGCGTATGTTTAACTTGTATGTCTCGCACAACTTACTGTTAAGACAATAATTTTAGACTAATTCGACCTTTCTGAGTCATCAAATCGATGTTTAATCGTTCCAATCTTGACCTAAAATCCGTATTTCAAAATGGCGATAAAGATGGCGTCAGTTCTTTGATTCTACTGGTTCCTTTACTGTACGTCCCACACTGCTTATGAGCTAGACCATAATATGTGTGTAGAGTAATTCGACCTTGCTATATCCGAAAATACCTTTAAATCTAGACCGGAAACACAAAATTCAAGATGGCCAACATTTTTATTTTTTATGTATCGCACAACTTACTATTAAGACAATGATTTTAGATTGTTTCGACCTTACTGAATCCGAAAACCACTTTTAAATCCTTCGAATCTTGACCAAAAACCAGTAATTCAAGATAGGACTCCAAACGACTCCTCTACAAAGTCCAGTTTCAGAATGAACAAAAAAATTATTGAAGCAGACAGGGATGTTCTTCACAGTTTGCTAGTTGCTTACGAGGCAGGAAGGGCGATTGATATGCAGTCGATCCTGGAGCATAAACTTCTTCCTGTGCCAATAGCATTAGCAGAAATGAATGGTTCCCTGAGAAGTTCTGAAAACGCATCTCTTTTGAAATTACTCACAGAAGGCATAAAGTGTCCACCGTCTCATTGTATTAACAAATCTGTTTCCCACATAATTGAAGATGGGCAAGCTGCATGTAGTTGTGGCTCTTAGTTAACCTGCGAGTGCAAATACTTTCGGCGACCTCGCCACTTGCTTCATTGACAGAACCCATAATATAGCTTCATCTTAGAGTAGACGTACTGTTCGATAGATACAGAACAAAGTCTATTAAATCAGGTACACGAAGAAAGCGTACAAAAGTATCTTCACGAGTGCAAAGAGTAATTGCTAATCCCTCAGTACCTTTGCCTAAAGGCTGGAATGTCTCTAGGGAAAAATAAGGCTGATCTTGCCCGTTTCCTCTCCGAACAACTACTGATACATGACTTTGGTGACTTAGAAGTTATTGTGTCAGGAGGCTTTGATGATGAGCGTATGGTCAAGTCAAACAAGCCTGAAAGAAATGTCAGTGGTCTATCCTCATCGCCAGAGGAGGCTGATACTCGCGTTATCTTGCATGCCGTCCACAGTGACTTCGATAATGTCGTGGTAATGGCGAGGAACACGGACATTTGTCTTCTTCTTATCCATCACTTCAACAAAATTATAAGTATCACCGTGTGGATAATGAGTGGTATGGCGAAGGACAAGAAGTACGTTCCAATTAACACTATTTGCTCCACTCTAACGGTGTACCAGATTAATAACATCTTGCCCTTCCATGCACTTACGGGGTGCGACTGCGATTCCACATCACACTTGGCGACCATCTCAAAAAAAGTAGTGTGGGCGTTCTTCACAACAGCTGGAGCATGCAACCTTCTAAATGGGCTTTGGCAGCTACCTTTTGAAGCTACTGTCGGCGAGAATGCAGAGACATTTATGGTGCAACTTTACAAGGTAAATTAAATAAATTACGTGCTCAATAGAGGTATTTGACTGACAATGTCAAATCAAACTTATTGGCCATGTCGTAATCACTAATCAGGTCGATCCAGAAATAAAGACAGGTGACACTGCAAGGCACCACCTGTTCGGTTCTGTCCGGAAATCTGAGGCACTGACACCCACTAGTGATGCGCTGCACTGTCACATCTTGAGGAGTCATTATCAAGTAAGTAATATCTTTTCTAGAATAATATCAAGTCCCATCACCTACAAGAAAAACAATTAAAAGCCCATGTATGTACATTTCAGGTTCGCGTATGGGAGCACGCACATCAGCCAGATGTCCACCTCTCACCTCCTGAGGAGTGTGGGTGGAAGTTGGAGAACGGTGCTCTGCTAATATTATTAATGACGCTAGCACCCATCCCCAAAGCGTGCACTGATATAATAACTTGTGGATTCAAGACCCAGTGCGCCACCAGGACCTGTGGATGCAAGACCCAGTGCGCCACCAGGACCTGTGGATGCAAGACCCAGTGCGCCACCAGGACCTGTGGATGCAAGGCCCAGTGCGCCACCAGGACCTGTGGATGCCGGAAGTTCGAATTGGTATGCACAAAAATCTGCAAATACAGAGGACGATGCATCAATGTGATTGTTGATTATACAAACAGTGTTTACATTAAACGTTTTGGCTGTGATTGTTACATGGTATTTATTATTTGTTACTAAAGTACCTATTCCTGCCACTTTAGACCCATCTTCTATCCCTTAGGGTGTGCGAGATATCTAAAATTAACAAGTCACTATCTTGAATTCTGGGCAATTTTTGCATTCACCAAGCACGAATTAGCCTAAAAAGCATGTGGACTAGATCGTAAGACGTGTTAGATATCGAAATACCGACGTCGTTTTGGCCGCCATCTTGAATTCTTGGTTTCGGTAGAGATTTCGGGGTGTTAATAGCGATTTTCGTACTCAGCAAGGTCGAATTAGTCTATAAACATAAGGTTTAGCTCGTAGGTCTGCGAGATATACAAAATCAAAACAACGACGCCATCTTGACTGCCATCTTGAATTTCTGGTTTTCGGTCAAGGTTTTGAGGTTACAACAACAATTTGCGGTTGTATCAAAGTCAAATTAGTATAACGACATGGACTTATTAGTAAGGTGTGACAGGTATACAAAATAAAAAATACGAAGCCATCTTGGCCGCCATCTTAGCCATCTTAGCAATTCCGGGCTTCCTGTATAGATTTCGAGATGTCAACAGAAATGTTTGTGTTCAGAATGGTCAAATTAGTCGAAAAACACTTATTGACAAAATGTTATACGATTTGCTTCTTGCATCACTCAGGACGATAAATTGGCCTTGTCTAATTGTGCACATTAACGTTGCCGTAGGGTTACATTTCAGGTTGTATATTCTAGAGCTTCTTTCAGCGCGATTCCGAATGCTGTACACATGCGTGGCAGCTAGTATTACGTCACATAATGACCGTCAAGAAACTACCCTACATCTATCATTCGCTACTGTGTAGCGTGTATACTCTCCCATGCCACTACGCCACTGCATGACAGACAGCTACTGTAGCTTGCATCTCACCCCTACGCCACTGCATGGCAGACAGCTACAGTAGCTTGCATCTCACCCCTACGCCACTGCATGACAGACAGCTACTGTAGCTTGCATCTCACCCCTACGCCACTGCATGGCAGACAGCAACAGTAGCTTGCATCTCACCCCTACGCCACTGCATGACAGACAGCTACAGGAGCTTTCATCTCACCCCTACGCCACTGCATGACAGACAGCTACTGTAGCTTGCATCTCACCCCTACGCCACTGCATGGCAGACAGCTACTGTAGCTTGCATCTCACCCCTACGCCACTGCATGGCAGACAGCTACAGAAGCTTGCATCTCACCCCTACGCCACTGCATGACAGACAGCTACTGTAGCTTGCATCCCACCCCTACGCCACTGCATGACAGACAGCTACTGTAGCTTGCATCTCACCCCTACGCCACTGCATGGCAGACAGCTACTGTAGCTTGCATCTCACCCTTACGCCACTGCATGACAGACAGCAACTGTAGCTTGCATCTCACCCCTAGGCCACTGCATGACAGACAGCTACTGTAGCTTGCATCTCACCCCTACGCCACTGCATGGCAGACAGCTACTGTAGCTTGCATCTCACCCCTACGCCACTGCATGGCAGACAGCTACAGTAGGTTGCATCTCACCCCTACGCCACTGCATGGCAGACAGCTACAGTAGCTTGCATCTCACCCCTACGCCACTGCATGGCAGACAGCTACAGTAGCTTGCATCTCACCCCTACGCCACTGCATGGCAGACAGCTACAGTAGCTTGCATCTCACCCCTACGCCACTGCATGGCAGACAGCTACTGTAGGTTGCATCTCACCCCTACGCCACTGCATGGCAGACAGCTACAGTAGCTTGCATCTCACCCCTACGCCACTGCATGGCAGACAGCTACAGTAGCTTGCATCTCACCCCTACGCCACTGCATGGCAGACAGCTACTGTAGCTTGCATCTCACCCCTACTCCACATGACGCGCCCACACACAATGACAGCATGGCTTCCCGCGCCATTCTTCTTGACACTTCGTAATAACCCCTCCCACACAAACATAACACTGGCGCAATCCGAGATTTCTTTTCAAAGAGTCTCATATTTTAGCCTTATTGGAGTCACATGCCACACAAAGCCTCGCCTGCTTCCGTTGGAGGCCACAGAATCATCAGAATATAATAAATTGAACAAGGATTGATAATGTTACTCGTCAAGAGTAGAAGCTACCCTGTTTTACGTCATCGAATCATCTTGAGACGGAAGTGAACTTCATGATCTATACAAGACAAGATCGATTAAATTATCCTCATTCGCATCTGGAAAGTGGAAACCGCAGGAAAAGCAATTTTCTCCATCCAATGAAACGTGTCGCGTTGCCAACTGAAGGCGACAGAATGTTACCGTGGGACTTCTTCTTCTCTCACATCTGAACATGTTTGAAGCCTCACGGACGTAACCCTCAGTTGATCTTTACTATAGGGTAACAGGAACAATTATGTTATTCGATCTGTTGTGCAATCATTAGTATTTCTTTCTTTCTTTGAGAGTAATTTGTTTGCTTGTTATATGCGTCAACCTGGTGAATGTAAATGTTCCAACATCTCTCCTATCTTCTACATTGTCTTTGTTAGAAGATTTCTTATTAAACTAATGATGTTGTCTCTTCTTTCAGGTGAGATCTAGCTGTACACGCGTCAGCTATTGCAGTTTGAATAAACTATGGCCGACCCTCTTTGGTGACCTGATTGCTGAATGAGTGAGTTGACTATATACGACCCTCTTCTCTTTGGTGACCTGAATACAAACGAAACTACATAAATCTCGTAGTCGTATTGTCGTTATGTACCATTACTTCAAAAACCATGTCAAACAACTTAGTAACCGAAGTCTACGCCAATAAGAACTCCTGAGAGTTTGGAGAGTTTCAAGGAATCCATTCTTGTTTCTTGTACATAAGAACTTGTTGTTTTCAATTGTTGAGTCAAGCTCATCCGCAGACAAGATCTTCACCCAATGACACAAAGCGCTCAAGATCAACTTCGCCTCGTCGAACTCCCTATCAAGTATAGTCCTTGTAAAGCGCTATAACACAACACCACGACCTCTGCCGTACCGAGTAGAAGTCATCTTAGCAGTCAATGCAAACCACTTAACTCGGAACTAATCGGTACAGAATGTATTTATCAGAATTAATTCGGTACCATGACTATTCCAGTGAATTGAAAATTTACCGTGGTATGAACCAAGAATTTGTTTACATAATTGTGACAAGTAATTACAATTAGGCCTAATATAAATGTTAGTTTCAAATATTCTTACACAAATGTATTTATAAATAGATTGAACTGAAATATGTTCTAATATTAAAACAATAAAACACATGTAAAAATCGGCCAAAACAACTGAATCCAGAAATAAACAATATTCTGACACTATACGATTATCCAATTCAAAATTACTTCTAAATGGTGCGCACTGAGAGTCTGTGTCATTGTCTTGACGAGTGTTTGAGCAGCAGCCGCCCTAAGCGTGCAGTAATAATCGAGCACGCACAACAGTATTACCTTCCTCGGCAGCGATAATGGTTGTGAAAGCCGATAGCATTGCTAGATGTTCGATTACAACGAGGCCGATTACGCCCTGATGCAGAGTTTGATGTGATAACTCATTATTGTGGATCGGTCGTTAGGGCGTCGTTTATACCTTGTAAGGAAACTGATCCTATCTTCGCGTCAGAGCCGTCCTATAAGAACTCTCTTCATGTCCTACGCGGGTATTGTCCTGACACCCTCGACCCGGCGGCCATTGCGCGTCTTGTCTGTTCTCAGTCTCATGCCGACCTCAGATTATTATCCACGCTTCTTTCATGTAGGCTGTTAGAACGACAATCATGGCGTTCTTTAATATATTTGTAAAGCTGCTCTTTCGCTTATTAGAGACACACCGCTGTGCTGGTATTTCTAAGTATCCAATAGGGAGTATTCCCGTGACGTCACATCGGTCATATTGCAGGCCACCTATAGTACTATTTCAAGTTTCATTTAGCTGTCAATAGAAAACGAATATTATTGTTTACGGGGTAATATGACAAGTTTGAACAAGTATATCCCCGATAAAATGTACGAAAATGATTATTGTATGCTTTTGTAAACGATTAAAAGAGTAATCAAGACAAAAGAGTTTGTTTAAGTTGATTTTAAGTGATAATAGCAAACCAAAGTTAGAGAACTGTTGAATTTGCATCAAACGCCAGCTGAAACATAGTAACAATGAACTACCAATCACATGCCATTGTGGCCTCCAATGTGGCCACCATGCGTAATACGTGAATGCACCCTATGTAGACGGACGGAAATTATCAGTTTTTGAACGGTTTCAAGTAGGTATAGGAATTATAAAGTTAAGTTGGTACTGTTGGTCTAAGATATTTTGTCAGCATGAGGTTAGAGTCACGTTGTGACAACTAACTGGAAACTAATGCATTGGCTAACGCGGCTTACTTTGTTTGTCAGGCTGTGTTCTGTGTTTTCATAGTAATGCTAATGACATATTTGAGCTACAACCTTCCTAGAATACATTTAATTATTTACTATATTTTGTGATTATTTCAGTTTAATCTTTTTTCATTTAGTTATTATTATTATTATTATTATTATTATTATTATTATTATTATTACTCACTACAGAATAGAAACTCCAATAGTACTTATTAATTAGATTAACAGAACTTAAACATAAAGAAACACACATGACAGAATACGTGTTAATAATGTTAACAGAATACAAATTCAGAAATATTGACAAAGATGAGGTACAATTAAACAAAAGCATTAAACTACGTACACAAACAATAATCTTAAGCACGAGTAATTACGAGACAAAAAAGTAAATGATAAACAAATATATGATCGTGTTTTACTGAGGTCACAAAACTTGTAATTACGACAAGATTACAGTGTTTGAGTGCACGGAGCGCTAGACAACGCAATGCCTCGGAAGTGTTCGTATGCGATTGGGATTATTTGTCCGCCGGACTCTTTTCCTAACATTTATTTCTCTTGTTTTCCTTTTCTCTGCGGTAATACCCCCATGCAAGTTGTGTGCGTGAGCATGAGCGTGAGCGGCATCCCATCATCTTCGGTGTTTCACTGTTGGCAAGTAGTTTTTGATTGCCCCACTTGGAGCCTAATCCCTATTGGTGGCAATTTGCAGGAATCCCATCCCAGCCAGACTTGAGGAGAACAACGATAAAGCCAAGCGAGCTTAAGCTATAATCCACGTTATTAAGATATATAAAAGTTGCGCAACTAGACTCATCTCGTCGCTCAAGTTGCAGCATCCAAGCTGCCACTTATCACCGACATTATTGACAATTGTGAGCATCGCAATATCTCCTGGCCTGACAGACAGACTCTGGTAGGACTCAACAACCGCCAACACCACGGACGTTCATTCATTTATTCTTTGGCAGAGAAGAGCACTGCTCCAACAAGTTACTGCCAAGTGCCAATACATATTAAAATTTACTAAAAGCTATAGGTATAGTAAAATAAAACAGGAGCAAGATTATCAAAGTAATGACAATGCTTATATTACGATGTCCGTACTCGCTACGACATCTCCATCTAATCCAACAGTTGCAATAAAATACAAATACAAATACAAATAATTACAACCTAACAATGCATTGCATAGTAAGTAGACCTAATAATAATGAAATAAATAAGAAAATGTGTTTATGTGGTTGGTGGTTGGGCCAGGCTGAGGAGTGCTGGAGCGTGTACTATGCATTCGGCCATTAGCCCCTGGGCCAGGCTGAGGAGTGCTGGAGCGTGTACTATGCATTCGGCCATTAGCCCCTGGGCCAGGCTGAGGAGTGCTGGAGCGTGTACTATGCATTCGGCCATTAGCCCCTGGGCCAGGCTGAGGAGTGCTGGAGCGTGTACTATTCATTCGGCCATTAGCCCCTGGGCCAGGCTGAGTGCTGGAGCGTGTACTATGCATTCGGCCATTAGACCCTGGGCCAGGCCGAGGAGTGCTGGAGCGTGTACTATGCATTCGGCCATTAGACCCTGAGCCAGGCTGAGGAGTGCTGGAGCGTGTACTATGCATTCGGCCATTAGACCCTGGGCCAGGCTGAGGAGTGCTGGAGCGTGTACTATGCATTCGGCCATTAGACCCTGAGCCAGGCTGAGGAGTGCTGGAGCGTGTACTATGCATTCGGCCATTAGACCCTGGGCCAGGCTGAGGAGTGCAGGAGCGTGTACTATGCATTCGGCCATTAGACCCTGGGCCAGGCTGAGTGCTGGAGCGTGTACTATGCATTCGGCCATTAGACCCTGGGCCAGGCTGAGGAGTGCTGGAGCGTGTACTATGCATTCGGCCATTAGACCCTGGGCCAGGCTGAGGAGTGCTGGAGCCTGGAGCGTGTACTATGCATTCGGCCATTAGCCCCTGGGCCAGGCTGAGTGCTGGAGCGTGTACTATGCATTCGGCCATTAGACCCTGGGCCAGGCTGAGGAGTGCTGGAGCCTGGAGCGTGTACTATGCATTCGGCCATTAGACCCTGGGCCAGGCTGAGGAGTGCTGGAGCGTGTACTATGCATTCGGCCATTAGACCCTGGGCCAGGCTGAGGAGTGCTGGAGCCTGGAGCGTGTACTATGCATTCGGCCATTAGACCCTGGGCCAGGCTGAGGAGTGCTGGAGCGTGTACTATGCATTCGGCCATTAGACCCTGGGCCAGGCTGAGGAGTGCTGGAGCCTGGAGCGTGTACTATGCATTCGGCCATTAGACCCTGGGCCAGGCCGAGGAGTGCTGGAGCGTGTACTATGCATTCGGCCATTAGACCCTGGGCCAGGCTGAGGAGTGCTGGAGCGTGTACTATGCATTCGGCCATTAGACCCTGGGCAAGGCTGAGAAGTGCTGGAGCGTGTACTATGCATTCGGCCATTAGACCCTGGGCCAGGCTGAGGAGTGCTGGAGCGTGTACTATGCATTCGGCCATTAGACCCTGGGCCAGGCTGAGGAGTGCTGGAGCGTGTACTATGCATTCGGCCATTAGCCCCTGGGCCAGGCTGAGGAGTGCTGGAGCGTGTACTATGCATTCGGCCATTAGACCCTGGGCCAGGCTGAGTGCTGGAGCGTGTACTATGCATTCGGCCATTAGACCCTGGGCCAGGCTGAGGAGTGCTGGAGCGTGTACTATGCATTCGGCCATTAGACCCTGGGCCAGGCTGAGTGCTGGAGCGTGTACTATGCATTCGGCCATTAGACCCTGGGCCAGGCCGAGGAGTGCTGGAGCGTGTACTATGCATTCGGCCATTAGACCCTGGGCCAGGCTGAGGAGTGCTGGAGCGTGTACTATGCATTCGGCCATTAGACCCTGGGCCAGGCTGAGGAGTGCTGGAGCCTGGAGCGTGTACTATGCATTCGGCCATTAGACCCTGGGCCAGGCTGAGGAGTGCTGGAGCGTGTACTATGCATTCGGCCATTAGACCCTGAGCCAGGCTGAGGAGTGCTGGAGCGTGTACTATGCATTCGGCCATTAGCCCCTGGGCCAGGCTGAGTGCTGGAGCGTGTACTATGCATTCGGCCATTAGACCCTGGGCCAGGCTGAGGAGTGCTGGAGCGTGTACTATGCATTCGGCCATTAGACCCTGGGCCAGGCTGAGGAGTGCTGGAGCGTGTACTATGCATTCGGCCATTAGCCCCTGAGCCAGGCTGAGGAGTGCTGGAGCGTGTACTATGCACTCGGCCATTAGACCCTGGGCCAGGCTGAGGAGTGCTGGAGCGTGTACTATGCACTCGGCCATTAGACCCTGGGCCAGGCCGAGGAGTGCTGGAGCGTGTACTATGCATTCGGCCATTAGACCCTGGGCCAGGCCGAGGAGTGCTGGAGCGTGTACTATGCAATCGGCCATTAGACCCTGGGCCAGGCTGAGGAGTGCTGGAGCGTGTACTATGCATTCGGCCATTAGACCCTGGGCCAGGCCGAGGAGTGCTGGAGCGTGTACTATGCAATCGGCCATTAGACCCTGGGCCAGGCTGAGGAGTGCTGGAGCGTGTACTGTGCATTCGGCCATTAGCCCCTGAGCCAGGCTGAGGAGTGCTGGAGCGTGTACTATGCATTCGGCCATTAGACCCTGGGCCAGGCTGAGGAGTGCTGGAGCGTGTACTATGCATTCGGCCATTAGACCCTGGGCCAGGCTGAGGAGTGCTGGAGCGTGTACTATGCACTCGGCCATTAGACCCTGGGCCAGGCTGAGGAGTGCTGGAGCGTGTACTATGCATTCGGCCATTAGACCCTGGGCCAGGCTGAGGAGTGCTGGAGCGTGTACTATGCAATCGGCCATTAGACCCTGGGCCAGGCTGAGGAGTGCTGGAGCGTGTACTATGCATTCGGCCATTAGCCCCTGGGCCAGGCTGAGGAGTGCTGGAGCGTGTACTATGCAATCGGCCATTAGACCCTGGGCCAGGCTGAGGAGTGCTGGAGCGTGTACTATGCATTCGGCCATTAGCCCCTGGGCCAGGCCGAGGAGTGCTGGAGCGTGTACTATGCATTCGGCCATTAGACCCTGGGCCAGGCTGAGGAGTGCTGGAGCGTGTACTGTGCATTCGGCCATTAGCCCCTGAGCCAGGCTGAGGAGTGCTGGAGCGTGTACTATGCATTCGGCCATTAGACCCTGGGCCAGGCTGAGGAGTGCTGGAGCGTGTACTATGCATTCGGCCATTAGACCCTGGGCCAGGCTGAGGAGTGCTGGAGCGTGTACTATGCATTCGGCCATTAGACCCTGGGCCAGGCTGAGGAGTGCTGGAGCGTGTACTATGCATTCGGCCATTAGACCCTGGGCCAGGCTGAGGAGTGCTGGAGCGTGTACTATGCATTCGGCCATTAGCCCCTGGGCCAGGCCGAGGAGTGCTGGAGCGTGTACTATGCATTCGGCCATTAGCCCCTGGGCCAGGCCGAGGAGTGCTGGAGCGTGTACTATGCATTCGGCCATTAGCCCCTGGGCCAGGCCGAGGAGTGCTGGAGCGTGTACTATGCATTCGGCCATT
Source organism: Isoperla grammatica (assembly GCA_945910005.1). Classification (NCBI taxonomy): domain Eukaryota; kingdom Metazoa; phylum Arthropoda; class Insecta; order Plecoptera; family Perlodidae; genus Isoperla; species Isoperla grammatica. The sequence goes on from OX246743.1 coordinate 21,018,350, forward strand.
AGCCCCTGGGCCAGGCTGAGGAGTGCTGGAGCGTGTACTATGCATTCGGCCATTAGCCCCTGGGCCAGGCTGAGGAGTGCTGGAGCGTGTACTATGCATTCGGCCATTAGACCCTGGGCCAGGCTGAGGAGTGCTGGAGCGTGTACTATGCATTCGGTCATTAGCCCCTGGGCCAGGCTGAGGAGTGCTGGAGCGTGTACTATGCATTCGGCCATTAGACCCTGGGCCAGGCTGAGGAGTGCTGGAGCGTGTACTATGCATTCGGTCATTAGCCCCTGGGCCAGGCCGAGGAGTGCTGGAGCGTGTACTATGCATTCGGCCATTAGACCCTGGGCCAGGCTGAGGAGTGCTGGAGCGTGTACTATGCATTCGGCCATTAGCCCCTGGGCCAGGCTGAGGAGTGCTGGAGCGTGTACTATGCATTCGGCCATTAGACCCTGGGCCAGGCTGAGGAGTGCTGGAGCGTGTACTATGCATTCGGCCATTAGCCCCTGGGCCAGGCTGAGGAGTGCTGGAGCGTGTACTATGCATTCGGCCATTAGCCCCTGGGCCAGGCTGAGGAGTGCTGGAGCGTGTACTATGCATTCGGCCATAAGACCCTGGGCCAGGCCGAGGAGTGCTGGAGCGTGTACTATGCATTCGGCCATTAGACCCTGGGCCAGGCTGAGGAGTGCTGGAGCGTGTACTATGCATTCGGCCATTAGACCCTGGGCCAGGCTGAGGAGTGCTGGAGCGTGTACTATGCATTCGGCCATTAGACCCTGGGCCAGGCTGAGGAGTGCTGGAGCGTGTACTATGCATTCGGCCATTAGACCCTGGGCCAGGCTGAGGAGTGCTGGAGCGTGTACTATGCATTCGGCCATTAGACCCTGGGCCAGGCTGAGGAGTGCTGGAGCGTGTACTATGCATTCGGCCATTAGACCCTGGGCCAGGCCGAGGAGTGCTGGAGCGTGTACTATGCATTCGGCCATTAGCCCCTGGGCCAGGCCGAGGAGTGCTGGAGCGTGTACTATGCATTCGGCCATTAGACCCTGGGCCAGGCTGAGGAGTGCTGGAGCGTGTACTATGCATTCGGCCATTAGACCCTGGGCCAGGCTGAGGAGTGCTGGAGCGTGTACTATGCATTCGGCCATTAGCCCCTGGGCCAGGCTGAGGAGTGCTGGAGCGTGTACTATGCATTCGACCATTAGACCCTGGGCCAGGCTGAGGAGTGCTTGAGCGTGTACTATGCATTCGACCATTAGCCCCTGGGCCAGGCTGAGGAGTGCTGGAGCGTGTACTATGCATTCGGCCATTAGACCCTGGGCCAGGCTGAGGAGTGCTTGAGCGTGTACTATGCATTCGACCATTAGCCCCTGGGCCAGGCTGAGGAGTGCTGGAGCGTGTACTATGCATTCGGCCATTAGACCCTGGGCCAGGCTGAGGAGTGCTGGAGCGTGTACTATGCATTCGGCCATTAGCCCCTGGGCCAGGCTGAGTGCTGGAGCGTGTACTATGCATTCGGCCATTAGACCCTGGGCCAGGCTGAGGAGTGCTGGAGCGTGTACTATGCATTCGGCCATTAGACCCTGGGCCAGGCTGAGGAGTGCTGGAGCGTGTACTATGCATTCGGCCATTAGACCCTGGGCCAGGCTGAGGAGTGCTGGAGCGTGTACTATGCATTCGGCCATTAGACCCTGGGCCAGGCTGAGGAGTGCTGGAGCGTGTACTATGCATTCGGCCATTAGCCCCTGGGCCAGGCTGAGGAGTGCTGGAGCGTGTACTATGCATTCGGCCATTAGACCCTGGGCAAGGCTGAGGAGTGCTGGAGCGTGTACTATGCATTCGGCCATTAGACCCTGGGCCAGGCTGAGGAGTGCTGGAGCGTGTACTATGCATTCGGCCATTAGCCCCTGGGCAAGGCTGAGGAGTGCTGGAGCGTGTACTATGCATTCGGCCATTAGACCCTGGGCCAGGCTGAGGAGTGCTGGAGCGTGTACTATGCATTCGGCCATTAGACCCTGAGCCAGGCTGAGGAGTGCTGGAGCGTGTACTATGCATTCGGCCATTAGACCCTGGGCCAGGCTGAGGAGTGCTGGAGCGTGTACTATGCATTCGGCCATTAGACCCTGGGCCAGGCTGAGGAGCGCTGGAGCGTGTACTATGCATTCGGCCATTAGACCCTGGGCCAGGCTGAGGAGTGCTGGAGCGTGTACTATGCATTCGGCCATTAGACCCTGGGCCAGGCTGAGGAGTGCTGGAGCGTGTACTATGCATTCGGCCATTAGACCCTGGGCCAGGCTGAGGAGTGCTGGAGCGTGTACTATGCATTCGGCCATTAGACCCTGGGCCAGGCTGAGGAGTGCTGGAGCGTGTACTATGCATTCGGCCATTAGACCCTGAGCCAGGCTGAGGAGTGCTGGAGCGTGTACTATGCATTCGGCCATTAGACCCTGGGCCAGGCTGAGGAGTGCTGGAGCGTGTACTATGCATTCGGCCATTAGACCCTGAGCCAGGCTGAGGAGTGCTGGAGCGTGTACTATGCATTCGGCCATTAGACCCTGGGCCAGGCTGAGGAGTGCTGGAGCGTGTACTATGCATTCGGCCATTAGACCCTGAGCCAGGCTGAGGAGTGCTGGAGCGTGTACTATGCATTCGGCCATTAGACCCTGGGCCAGGCTGAGGAGTGCTGGAGCGTGTACTATGCATTCGGCCATTAGACCCTGGGCCAGGCTAAGGAGTGCTGGAGCGTGTACTATGCATTCGGCCATTAGACCCTGGGCCAGGCTGAGGAGTGCTGGAGCGTGTACTATGCATTCGGCCATTAGACCCTGGGCCAGGCTGAGGAGTGCTGGAGCGTGTACTATGCATTCGGCCATTAGACCCTGGGCCAGGCTGAGGAGTGCTGGAGCGTGTACTATGCATTCGGCCATTAGCCCCTGAGCCAGGCTGAGGAGTGCTGGAGCGTGTACTATGCATTCGGCCATATGACCCTGAGCCAGGCTGAGGAGTGCTGGAGCGTGTACTATGCATTCGGCCATTTGACCCTGGGCCAGGCTGAGGAGTGCTGGAGCGTGTACTATGCATTCGGCCATTAGACCTTGGGCCAGGCCGAGGAGTGCTGGAGCGTGTACTATGCATTCGGCCATTAGACCCTGGGCCAGGCTGAGGAGTGCTGGAGCGTGTACTATGCATTCGGCCATTAGACCCTGGGCCAGGCTGAGGAGTGCTGGAGCGTGTACTATGCATTCGGCCATTAGACCCTGGGCCAGGCTGAGGAGTGCTGGAGCGTGTACTATGCATTCGGCCATTAGCCCCTGGGCCAGGCTGAGGAGTGCTGGAGCGTGTACTGTGCATTCGGCCATTAGCCCCTGGGCCAGGCCGAGGAGTGCTGGAGCGTGTACTATGCATTCGGCCATTAGACCCTGGGCCAGGCTGAGGAGTGCTGGAGCGTGTACTATGCATTCGGCCATTAGACCCTGGGCCAGGCCGAGGAGTGCTGGAGCGTGTACTATGCATTCGGCCATTAGCCCCTGGGCCACGCTGAGGAGTGCTGGAGCGTGTACTATGCATTCGGCCATTAGCCCCTGGGCCAGGCTGAGGAGTGCTGGAGCGTGTACTATGCATTCGGCCATTAGACCCTGGGCCAGGCTGAGGAGTGCTGGAGCGTGTACTATGCATTCGGCCATTAGACCCTGGGCCAGGCTGAGGAGTGCTGGAGCGTGTACTATGCATTCGGCCATTAGACCCTGGGCCAGGCTGAGGAGTGCTGGAGCGTGTACTATGCATTCGGCCATTAGACCCTGGGCCAGGCTGAGGAGTGCTGGAGCGTGTACAATGCATTAGGCCATTAGACCCTGGGCCAGGCTGAGGAGTGCTGGAGCGTGTACTATGCATTCGGCCATTAGACCCTGGGCCAGGCTGAGGAGTGCTGGAGCGTGTACTATGCATTCGGCCATTAGCCCCTGGGCCAGGCCGAGGAGTGCTGGAGCGTGTACTATGCATTCGGCCATTAGCCCCTGGGCAAGGCTGAGGAGTGCTGGAGCGTGTACTATGCATTCGGCCATTAGTCCCTGGGCCAGGCTGAGGAGTGCTGGAGCGTGTACTATGCATTCGGCCATTAGCCTCTGGGCCAGGCTGAGGAGTGCAGGAGCGTGTACTATGCATTCGGCCATTAGCCCCTGAGCCAGGCTGAGGAGTGCTGGAGCGTGTACTATGCATTCGGCCATTAGCCCCTGGGCCAGGCTGAGGAGTGCTGGAGCGTGTACTATGCATTCGGCTATTAGACCTTGGGCCAGGCTGAGGAGTGCTGGAGCGTGTACTATGCATTCGGCCATTAGTCCCTGGGCCAGGCTGAGGAGTGCTGGAGCGTGTACTATGCATTCGGCCATTAGCCCCTGGGCCAGGCTGAGGAGTGCTGAAGCGTGTACTATGCATTCGGCCATTAGACCCTGGGCCAGGCTGAGGAGTGCTGGAGCGTGTACTATGCATTCGGCCATTAGCCCCTGGGCCAGGCTGAGGAGTGCTGGAGCGTGTACTATGCATCCGGCCATTAGCCCCTGGGCCAGGCCGAGGAGTGCTGGAGCGTGTACTATGCATTCGGCCATTAGACCCTGGGCCAGGCCGAGGAGTGCTGGAGCGTGTACTATGCATTCGGCCATTAGACCCTGGGCCAGGCTGAGGAGTGCTGGAGCGTGTACTATGCATTCGGCCATTAGCCCCTGGGCCAGGCTGAGGAGTGCTGGAGCGTGCACTATGCATTCGGCCATTAGACCCTGGGCCAGGCTGAGGAGTGCTGGAGCGTGTACTATGCATTCGGCCATTAGCCCCTGGGCCAGGCTGAGGAGTGCAGGAGCGTGTACTATGCATTCGGCCATTAGCCCCTGGGCCAGGCTGAGGAGTGCTGGAGCGTGTACTATGCATTCGGCCATTAGACCCTGGGCCAGGCTGAGGAGTGCTGGAGCGTGTACTATGCATTCGGCCATTAGACCCTGGGCCAGGCTGAGGAGTGCTGGAGCGTGTACTATGCATTCGGCCATTAGACCCTGGGCCAGGCAGAGGAGTGCTGGAGCGTGTACTATGCATTCGGCCATTAGACCCTGGGCCAGGCTGAGGAGTGCAGGAGCGTGTACTATGCATTCGGCCATTAGACCCTGGGCCAGGCTGAGGAGTGCTGGAGCGTGTACTATGCATTCGGCCATTAGACCCTGGGCCAGGCTGAGGAGTGCAGGAGCGTGTACTATGCATTCGGCCATTAGCCCCTGGGCCAGGCTGAGGAGTGCTGGAGCGTGTACTATGCATTCGGCCATTAGACCCTGGGCCAGGCTGAGGAGTGCTGGAGCGTGTACTATGCATTCGGCCATTAGACCCTGGGCCAGGCTGAGGAGTGCTGGAGCGTGTACTATGCATTCGGCCATTAGACCCTGGGCCAGGCTGAGGAGTGCTGGAGCGTGTACTATGCATTCGGCCATTAGACCCTGGGCCAGGCTGAGGAGTGCTGGAGCGTGTACTATGCATTCGGCCATTAGACCCTGGGCCAGGCTGAGGAGTGCTGGAGCGTGTACTATGCATTCGGCCATTAGCCCCTGGGCCTGGCTGAGGAGTGCTGGAGCGTGTACTATGCATTCGGCCATTAGACCCTGGGCCAGGCTGAGGAGTGCTGGAGCGTGTACTATGCATTCGGCCATTAGACCCTGGGCCAGGCTGAGGAGTGCTGGAGCGTGTACTATGCATTCGGCCATTAGACCCTGGGCCAGGCTGAGGAGTGTTGGAGCGTGTACTATGCATTCGGCCATTAGACCCTGGGCCAGGCTGAGGAGTGCTGGAGCGTGTACTATGCATTCGGCCATTAGCCCCTGGGCCAGGCTGAGGAGTGCTGGAGCGTGTACTATGCATTCGGCCATTAGACCCTGGGCCAGGCCGAGGAGTGCTGGAGCGTGTACTATGCATTCGGCCATTAGACCCTGGGCCAGGCTGAGGAGTGCTGGAGCGTGTACTATGCATTCGGCCATTAGCCCCTGGGCCAGGCTGAGTGCTGGAGCGTGTACTATGCATTCGGCCATTAGACCCTGGGCCATGCTGAGGAGTGTTGGAGCGTGTACTATTCATTCGGCCATTAGACCCTGGGCCAGGCTGAGTGCTGGAGCGTGTACTATGCATTCGGCCATTAGACCCTGGGCCAGGCTGAGGAGTGCTGGAGCGTGTACTATGCATTCGGCCATTAGACCCTGGGCCAGGCTGAGGAGTGCTGGAGCGTGTACTATGCATTCGGCCATTAGACCCTGGGCCAGGCTGAGTGCTGGAGCGTGTACTATGCATTCGGCCATTAGACCCTGGGCCAGGCTGAGGAGTGCTGGAGCGTGTACTATGCATTCGGCCATTAGACCCTGGGCCAGGCTGAGGAGTGCTGGAGCGTGTACTATGCATTCGGCCATTAGCCCCTGGGCCAGGCCGAGGAGTGCTGGAGCGTGTACTATGCATTCGGCCATTAGCCCCTGGGCCAGGCTGAGGAGTGCTGGAGCGTGTACTATGCATTCGGCCATTAGACCCTGGGCCAGGCTGAGGAGTGCTGGAGCGTGTACTATGCATTCGGCCATTAGACCCTGGGCCAGGCTGAGGAGTGCTGGAGCGTGTACTATGCATTCGGCCATTAGACCCTGGGCCAGGCTGAGGAGTGCTGGAGCGTGTACTATGCATTCGGCCATTAGACCCTGGGCCAGGCTGAGGAGTGCTGGAGCGTGTACTATGCATTCGGCCATTAGACCCTGGGCCAGGCTGAGGAGTGCTGGAGCGTGTACTATGCATTCGGCCATTAGACCCTGGGCCAGGCTGAGAAGTGCTGAGCGTGTACTATGCATTCGGCCATTAGACCCTGGGCCAGGCTGAGGAGTGCTGGAGCGTGTACTATGCATTCGGCCATTAGACCCTGGGCCAGGCTGAGGAGTGCTGGAGCGTGTACTATGCATTCGGCCATTAGACCCTGGGCCAGGCTGAGGAGTGCTGGAGCGTGTACTATGCATTCGGCCATTAGACCCTGGGCCAGGCTGAGGAGTGCTGGAGCGTGTACTATGCATTCGGCCATTAGCCCCTGGGCCAGGCTGAGGAGTGCTGGAGCGTGTACTATGCATTCGGCCATTAGACCCTGGGCCAGGCTGAGGAGTGCTGGAGCGTGTACTATGCATTCGGCCATTAGACCCTGGGCCAGGCTGAGGAGTGCTGGAGCGTGTACTATGCATTAGCCCCTGGGCCAGGCTGAGGAGTGCTGGAGCGTGTACTATGCATTCGGCCATTAGACCCTGGGCCAGGCTGAGGAGTGCTGGAGCGTGTACTATGCATTCGGCCATAAGACATAAAGTGACCTGACTGGCATTCATTAGAGCTACTTGTGTGTCCGCCAACCTGATTGACAGATATAATTAGTAATGTCGGAACAATTGTGCACCATCACATCTTTATACACGGCAGGTATGAGTCAAGCATTGGCCAATTGAATGTTAATGTTTTTAAAAAAGCCACCCGCTGATTGGTTCTGACTCATACATAATCTATGACGTCAGCATTCACAATTTGCTGTGGAACCACTTAACATCGTATTAAATAAATAATAAAATGTCAAAAGAACAGCGTTTTGGTGATTGAAACAAAATGTGTTACGAATTACAGTAAACAAAGTACACGATTATGTCACTGCCTTGGTTTGTCATTGAGCGCGAAGCAGCAGACATGTGGGGTAGAATATCGCCCACGAGCCACCCCGGCTAACGAGCGGAAGAGGGCGAGAGGGCGAGATGAGTTATATTCACGCTAAGTGGGTGTAACTGAGCCGCCATGTCTAGTTAGTCTAACAGATGTCTCGCTAGCTGTACAAAATGGCCGAGTGCAACGCGACGCGAGGAGAGTCTGCAAACAGTGTCCTGAATGCTCGACTTTCGATATATATTGATACGTGAACCGCGCGTTCACTCCAGCGGTTTGGAAAACAACATTGTCCCATGATCAGAACATCCAGTGAAAATGATTTAATATTTCTTTTCTGGTTTATGTTTGCTTATAGTTTTCACCGTCTGTTGTTATTTATTTGTATTTTGTCTATTGTAAGTTCTTTATAATCATGTGACCATTATGATAAAAGAAGTCTGTATGCATTCTAATGGCAACAAAATAATTAATGTACAAGTGATTTTTAGCTGTCAGTTATTGAATATCTGAATTGTTGAGCCTTTGTTGAACCTAAAATAACGATGTACCGGTACTCAACAACAATGATCATATAACGTCGGGGGGTGTTTGGAGGAAAGGAACATAGTCTCGTTTTGTTGCCTCTTACGACTGGCAGAGTTACCCTAGGCCTATTCTTCCCCGGGCCCAGATGGGGATAAATCATTGTATAGGAGACAGACAAAATATAATATTGATCGCAGTCTTGTTCATTTGTAGCTGTACTGTGACGTGTCTCACAACATGTTGGTGCACGTTGATTCACTCCTAGAAGACATATCACCTGTTGTGCGCGACGCGAGAGTTGATAAGTGATAGTTTGAAGGGGGGGTGACAGCCACGAGACCGAGTGGGCAAGCTACCCCCTCTCAGGGTGGAGGTTGAGCGATGGGCTGAACACATGTACTAACCTCCTGCACTGTCACGATGCAGAACCGATACTCGGGTCACTTCTATCTCTCGCATAACTGTTTCCTAAGATTTGATAATTTGTTGTTATCGTCGTAAGACCCTTAGATAGAGCAAATCACGGCCCTCTAGATCTGCAATGACAACAATGCACAACAGTGAAAAATGCACCTTAACATAACTATCAAGAACCTCTAGATCACTCTAGATAGAGCAAATCACGGCTTTCTAGACCAATTCTGAAAATTATCTGTTAGATTATTACAATGATATTCAACAGCTATACTAGGCTAGATGCGCAGCCTAGCAGTAAGGTATTTGCTAGCAGCGACAAGCGTGTCAATTAGAAGCCATCTTGAATTGGGCAAATAACACAGGCGGGAATAGGAGTCTCTAACTCGACTTTCTGCCGCTCGCAGCGCTAGCAGTAATGAAAGGTCCAAATTAGCATGTAAACTGCCCAATTCAAAATGGCTTCAAATTGCTACGCTCGCTACTGAGTGGAAGGTTGGGGGACTGGTGATCTAGCCTACTATAGCTGTTGAATATCATTGGATTATTACGAAGCATCGAGACCTAAGACATTGGAATATTATTAGTGTACCTATTGAGACACGGACTCACAACTCGAGTAGCTCTACATCCAAGGACATGTTTAGACATCGCTGCCCCAGTTCAATTCCCACCCTATTATCTCATGAATATTTCAACCCGCATTCACAACACGTCCGCGGGCATATGCATAAGATAACGCGCCCCTGATGCCAATGCATATTTTTGCATCGCTTATTGGCTAAAACACGTTATACTTAAAGCAATACGGCCAAGTTGTATAACGAGTTCTTCTCCCATAGAGTTCTCTATACTTGAAAACTCTTCTCATCTCGTTGTTATAACGGCCACTGAGGCATTGTTGTAATATTTACCGAGCCTGAAAGCCAGAATACGGCTTTCAAGTGGTGATGCCTCATAATGCCAGCTCGCGTTTTTTGTTCACTCAATTGACGGAAGTCGCCTGAAATCGCAAGAAAGTAGATTGTACAGAACAAAAAAGGAAGACAAACATGCCCTCAATGAACTCCCTCTTTTAACAACTAACTGATGCCAATTAACATGGTACCAGTTAACTAACTGTGTTGAAGTGATGCAAAATAAAATGAAAATATAACTGGACCACGACAGTCTTAATCTGTGTGCTTAACTTCTCCACGGCTTTAGTTGACAGGTGGCACATAAACTGACACCCGTTAATTGTCAGTGTGTCATTAATTGACACCCGTAAATTGTCAGTGTGTCATTAATTGACACCCGTTAATTGTCAGTGTGTCATTAATTGACCACCGTTAATGGTCAGTGTCTCATTAAGTGACACCCGTAAATTGTCAGTGTGTCATTAATTGACCACCGTTAATTGTCAGTGAGTCATTAATTGACCACCGTTAATTAGCAGTGTCTCATTAATTGACACCCGTTAATTGTCAGTGTCTCATTAATTTACACCCGTTAATTGTCAGTGTCTCATTAATTGACACCCGTTAATTGTCAGTGTCATTAATTAACACCCGTTAATTGTCAGTGTGGAAGAGGTAAAAGAAGACAAACGTTGGCGTCGACTTGACTTTTATTGTGATGTGTACGAACGACACGAGACGTTCGCAGTTGAACAAACACGCCAGCGCAAATGTTTTTATTTTATCCTATATTTAACTTTGACAATAAATCGTATTTAACTTTTTTATGTGTATTCTGTCGGTAACATCTGTTTGTTGCCACGAGACTAACAGCAGCACTTTTATTTTCCGAACCATTGGCAACATTGTCAGCACGGTCTTTACATTCAACGGGAGCAGGCTACGTGCGTGGTAATAATTAATAATTTGTCGTAGGAATACCCTTTATAGGGTCACACCAGCTTTACCAAATGTGCCCCACGAGGGTTAATAATAGGGTGTTTGGATAGCTGGGAAGGAATGTCCGAGGGCTATTAGGAGGACTCAATCCCAGCATTCGCCTTTACGACTGAGAAAAACCTCGGAAAAACCTTCAATCAGGACTGCCGGTGGCCGGGATCGAACCGGTGACCTCCCGAATTAGAGTCTCGCGTCTTACCGCTGAGCCACCTCTATCGGTGTGCATGGTAAGTGAAGTCTAGTGGTAACCAAGATGAAGTGTCGTAGTTTGTTACTCGTTCGGATGGTTTCGTAGATCTTCGTCTTATATTGGATGAAAACCTTCGAACTCGCCCCTGACAAGAATCTTCGCGTGTGACACTGGGATAATTCACAATGGCGGCGTCTCACATCGTGATGAACCTCATTGCATGACGCGTGGGACTGTGTGTGCTAGGAGGGTGTCCGTGTATCGTCGCGGTGGGCCTCGCTGAACGCCACCTGTGCTAAGAGGGTATAGTCTCTATGAACCTTGTTACAAGCCACCTGTGCTAAGAGGGTAAACGCAATGCAGAACTGAACAGATTTATTCAGCAGTAAAGTCATGATTAGAATGTTTCGCGTCGCTCCTGTCGGGAGGAGCGGGAAGTAAATCCCGTCATCGTCTTCCCAGGGGAGCGAGGGGAAGGTTTTATTCGCCGCATATAATGGAAAACTAAAAGCAATATGTATTTCAATTTCAAACTGTTTGAAATACCTTCGTATCTTTAGCAGTTCCAGACAGGCAGAGTCACCCAATCAGAAGGCTGTACGGGGGCGTCACAGCAAGGGTGTGCTACGTGCTGGCAGGCGTTGAGCGTCACCCAATCAGAAGGCTGTACGGGGGCGTCACAGCAAGGGTGTGCTACGTGCTGGCAGGCGTTAAGCGATACCCAATCAGAAGGCTGTACGGGGGCGTCACAGCAAGGGTGTACTACGTGCTGGCAGGCGTTAAGCGTCACCCAATCAGAAGGGTGTACGGGGGCGTCACAGCAAGGGTGTGCTACGTGCTGGCAGGCGTTAAGCGATACCCAATCAGAAGGGTGTACGGGGGCGTCAAAGCGTTGTAGACACACGATACACATGCCTACCGCTCTCGTGGCAGATCCCAGCAAACCAAGGATCCTCGAAACCATCGCTGCAATTAATCAAATCGTAAAAACATCAATTTCACTAAAAGCTTTCATGTTCTCATTTCCCCTTTAATTTATTTTTTTATCTTTTGATATCGTTTTAATTGATATTCTAAATTGGTTTTGTCTTCCATTTGGTCGGACTTACATTTGAAATGAAATGTGTAAGTCTACCCCCCGCGCCGAAGTGACCTCTGACCCATGACCTTAGCTGTACCCAGCTGTGCTCAGCGGTGGTGTGGAATATGTGGCTCAGATCGTCGCGCTCGCATCGGCTAATTACCTTGTTTCAATGTGTGTGTGTTACTTTGTGGTTTGCTAGAAACAAGGTCGGCTCGAAACACGAAGCTAAATATCTCTTCCATATGTACGGGAACTATTTCATATTAATGTGTGGATTAGTGGCGTTCCTTATTTGAATGTCAATCAACTAGTTGAAAACTATATAACTATGTCGCCTACTTCTAAACCAGTATTACGATATTTATAAAGGGTCGTGAATAACCTTATACTGTCAACGAGACTATTACTTGATTAAGGGGCAAATCGTTCGCAAACCAACAAACAAACAAACAAACAAACAAAAATCTCCAAACACCAAATCGTTTTATAAGAACAAGTAGAAAGCCTACCCACAATTGTCGGTATACGGATCGAAATCGCAATCCGGAAATCGTGCAATGGTTCTAATATCGCTTTTCAAACCAACAAACAAACAAACAAACAAACAAAAATCTCCAAACACCAAATCGTTTTATAAGAACAAGTAGAAAGCCTACCCACAATTGTCGGTATACGGATCGAAATCGCAATCCGGAAATCGTGCAATGGTTCTAATATCGCTTTTCACAATAAAATTGTAATGTAATGACTTAGAATGAAAAATACCGATCCCGATCCCGATTACGATGCCGATAATTGTCGTTAAGGCTGAAGGCTAACTGAAATTAAAAACTATACTAGAATTAAGTCATGGCGTAGATATAGGATTTTGCTTATTAGCTCTTGGCTCCAATTCTCTACAATATGTATAATCTACTGGATGCTAAAACTATACCATATCAAAACATCTAAATGTATTTCAGTACTGATCGTATAACAAATACTTGCATTATATAGTGTTCCGAACATTCTAGCAGTAATAGTTTTCTAGACTAGATAGTCACTTATTTAGTTAGTTCGCCCACTTTTACTCGTAATGGAAACAATGTCAGTATCCGTTTGTGTTGGTAAAACACACGTCGAGCGGTCACCGAACACAGACGCAACAGTTGGCCAATCAGCCTCCAACCCTTCGTTAGCGCCACAATCGAGTTACACGAGGCAAAACGTTCAAAATGTCCTTTCCAAGCATTTTGACATTCAGGCTGCGACTCCGTGGGCAGAGAAATACGGGTTGTGTTAACTGTCTGCCGTGTGTCTGGAACAAGGATAGGTTTTCTTCTTTTTTTTGTTCAATAATTGTTTCTGCCTTCTTCATTGATAGTGAAACATGAAGGTTTCGCCTATTGTAACCAATTTATAACTGTCAAGAGATAGTGCTGCTAAGTGGTACCTTTCACTGCGCCATTTTAGGTTCAATGAAGGTCCAACAATAGATCTGTTTCATTGATCTAGGACCCTTAGATTGAATTAATCTAGATCTTCAATGACAACAATGTACAACAGTGAAACTAGTAATTGCTATAGTTGAGCATTGTTTTCATTGATCTATCAAGGACCCGTAGATAGATAGAAGATAATCACGACCCTCTAAATCAATTCTAAAAATCGTCTATTCAAAGTTAAACATTACATGCATTGCAACATTGCATTTGTTTAATTTATTGCTACCAGAATGTATACAGTATCTATTTAGTACCAGATTGGCCCAGGGGTAGTTTGGACTGAGCAGATTGAACTAATACTCGTGCAAAACGTACATTTGTAAAATGTTACCACACATCAATAGTCCTTTGCATAACGAGAATGACGGTATAAAAATTGGGTCAAAGGATGACATATATCAAATGAAAGCTTGAGACGAGTACTTTTCAAAAAACCATGATATACCTCTGGCAAATCCAGCTTTCTATGTCAAAACTAGGGTCAAAGGTCAAATTTGTAATTTTTTAAATAATGTTTAATTAAATAATAAAAAATGTTTGCAAGTTTAATCATAAACTTTTAGTAAGGTAAATGTATAATGTTTCTTTAAAAAAAATTAAATTACCCATTTAGCCTTTTTTGACCTTAATTGAGGTCAATTTCCTCAAAATGGGTTATTTTTTAAATTTTCTTCGATTTATTGGCCAATATTCATTATATCAACGTACTTACTCATAAATACGTTAAAATGAATAGTTCTTATTGTTATTACATTGTTTTCACGGTATTCATTCAAAATGGCGGTCAAAGGTCAATAGGTAAGTATCGTCAAACTAGGTCTAGTAACTAAAATATTACTTGTGGGTACTCTAAAGACGCAGAATTTTAACTGCAATTACAATAACGAATAATAATATGATGTTTTAATCGTAAGAGAATGTAATTATCATATAACTTATAAACAACTTAAGATTGTTACTGAATTTCTAATTAATGTCCTCAGACATCAGGGTATTCTTAAATGGGTGTGCAACTGCAACAAAATACATTTTTAGAAAAGAGCATGACCATGCTGAGATACGTGATATGATAGTATGATATGATATCTGTCCTAGCAGTCACTGTCTAGTCGTCAAATTAATCAAAATTGAAGTCAAAATCACTCAAAATTGAAGTCGTCAGATTAATCACCTTCTGATTCACTGGAGTTCCCATGCTGGGTACCAATATTTGGACAGTCCTTCAGCTTACACGCGTGGGTACACTTCATCTGATTGGCCAAACACTCATAGGTCGGCATCTTGCAAATACGGCAACAGTTACAGGCTAGGAGATCCATAACGGTCAAAGGTACTGGAGTTCCAATCATCCACTCGTTGCTCAGATCTCCTTCTGCCGTGGTTTTCCATCCATAGCCACACAGATCAGGAACATCAGGGTTGGCTTCCAAGCAACGTATCAATAGATCGTGTTTGGTTGATAACTCACAGTCGCAGGATATGAAGCAGTAAGCAATCGTTACAAGGTGGTAGCTGATTAGACTTCATATCATCACACTTAGACTACTTCTAAAAAGCTCGTAGCGCAGCTGGTTGACGCATGACAGAGTCGTGGTCAAGGAGCAGAGTTTACAAACTCTTCGAGTTTTTTTTATGAAATCGATAGAAACTCTGCAGTCCTGACCCATCTTGCTTAGCTTGACACAGAAATGCGAGTTTTTTCTCATGATATTCAAAGTTCTCTTTTTCCCGTTACCACTGAATGAGCTCACTCAGGTTGGAACTTATAGTCGTCCCCTACACCTATAGATGCGCCCGTTGTTAACAAGGTAACAGTTTCATACATGTCATTTCCCATATAGAAAACATATCCATAGCAACATTGGGTGCCTCTAGGTGAAGTGGCCGACTATGAATTCCAACCTTTGTCACAACCAGTGCATGGAGGTCAGGGAGGGTATTACATACTTCGAATCCCAACGAACTCGCTAGTTTTTACACATCTTCGAAGTGTGTTTGATTTTTGGTAGTCAATCGTCAACCAGCTGCCCTACGAGCTTTTTAAAAGTAAATGTGATGATATTATAAGTCTTATCAGCTACCACCTTGAAACTATTGTCTACTGCTTCAAATCCTGCGGCTGCGAGCTAACCACCAAACAGCGGTCTGGATACGTTGTTTGGACGCCAACCCTGATGTTCCTGATCCGCGTGGCTATGGATGGGAAACCACGGCAAAAGGAGATCTGAGCAACGAGTGGATGATTGGAACTCCAGTACCTTTGACCGTTATGGATCTCCTAGCCTGTAACTGTTGCCGTGTTTACAAGATGTCGACATGTGAGTGTTTCGCCAATCAATAAGTGTACCCACGCTTGTAAGCTGAAGGATTGTACAAATACCAGTACCAGTTCTAGTAGCCAGCATGAGAATTCCAGTGAGTCAGAAGGTGATTAATCTGACAACTTGGACAGTGACTGCTAAGGTAGATATAACATAATACTAGTATCATATCACGTATCTCAGCATGGTCATGCTCTTTTCTAAAAATGTATTTTGTTGCAGTTTGATGTCTGAGGACATTAATTAGAAATTCAGTAACAATCTTAAGTTGTTTATAAGTTATATGATAATTACATTCTCTTACGATTAAAACATCATATTATTATTCGTTATTGTAATTGCAGTTAAAATTCTGCGTCTTTAGAGTACCCACAAGTAATATTTTAGTTACTAGACCTAGTTTGACGATACTTACCTATTGACCTTTGACCGCCATTTTGAATGAATACCGTGAAAACAATGTAATAACAATAAGAACTATTCATTTTAACGTATTTATGAGTAAGTACGTTGATATAATGAATATTGGCCAATAAATCGAAGAAAATGTTAGAAATTACCCATTTTGAGGAAATTGACCCCAATCAAGGTCAAAAAAGGTAAGTAGGTAATTTGATTTTTTTATTAATAAACTTTATACATTTATCTTACTTAAAAAGTATTTTTAGACTTGCAAACAGTTTTCGTTATTTAATTAAAAATTATTGAAAAAATTACAAATTTGACCTTTGACCCTGGTTTTGACATAGAAAGCTGGATTTGCCAGAGGTATATCATGGTTTTTTGAAAAGTACTCGTCTCAAGCTTTCATTTGATATATGTCATCCTTTGACCCAAATTTTATACCGGCCAGGCCTTTTTCGAGCGTTATGCAAAGGACTACAAACAGAAAAATAATAATATTACTTTTTAAGTTTTTAAATGACAAATTTCATGATTTTTTAAAATGACTGTCCAACTATTTAATTCAAATACACAAATACGAAAACCTTTGTTTACGTCTGAGGCAACATTTCACATTTTTTAAATTGTTTCTGAGAGCCGAAAGGCAGCTTTCCCTTTGAGACGAAAAGCGTCATTGAAACTTCAGTGGTCACTAGATTAGATTTAGACCAGAACCTAACGTGGTGAAGGTCTGTCCGGCTCTTAATTTATATTTATAGGCCTATATGTCGAGAGCTCTCTTAAGTGACCAATGGGAGTGACTTTATCTGACGTGAGCACAACCTAATTATCTAGGCTGGCTTTGGTCCGAGGTCCCTACGGTCCGCTATCTGTGCCGGTCAAAGGTATAAACTATCTTCGCCCCCCCTTGACCAATCAGTGTTCCTCCCAGGGGTGTGAGGCCATAATATACTTGGTGCAATGTGAGGATATGGCCTTTATACTCACCCCCCCCCCTCTCCACCTGAGAGTGAAGATTTCATGATGCATCATTCTATACGCGCCCGTTTCGTAATGTTATTTCGTGTGTTAGTCACAAATATCTCCAAAACGAGATCGATTCCATCTACTTCTTAAAGCCCTGTTTTAATCAGTGTTTAACCATCTACAATTTGAGATATAATTTAATAATGTGGAATTTCATGTTTGGTCTACTGTACCGTGTTTTTGGCCAACAGGTGTAAGTTTTTCCAATTTTCCAATGAGGAAGATAGGGAATGGCGAAATCTTTAAGTCAAAAAAACACAAAAAGTAGGCCGGTGACCCCCGTTTTTTTTAGATTAAATATAAAAGCACACTTACGATAGTATATGTTGTGAATTTCAGCCAAATATCATTATAAGTGAAGTTTCAATGGATCAACTTTAAGCCTCAACACAACGCAAGAGTCATGCTGCCATACGGAGTAACAGGCAAACGGCAAACCCACTATTTGAAGTTGGCTCCCTACACTTTCATTGGTCGGCCCCGCCGTGACGTCACGCAGTGTTGCCGTGGTCGGGCTCGCGCCTCGCAATGTTATTTCGTGTGTTAGTTACGAATATCTCTAAAACGAGTTCGATTACATCTACGTTTTAAAGCCCTGTTTTTATCAGTTTATTTTATCTACAATGTGATACATAGTTTTATCATGTTTAATTTCATGTTGGTGTTGGTCTACTGTACCGTGTTTTGGTCAACAGGTGTAGATTTTTCCAATCTTACAATGGGGAACATAGGGGAATTACGTAATCTGTAAGTCGAATTAACTCAAAAAGTAGGCCGGACTAATTGGAAGTCGAATTACAACATAAAGTACATGATAAGTATTTAAGTCTTCTTCCAGTCGCAAAAGACGACAAAGAAGACTAAGTTTCATTCCTCCAGCCCACTTTATTGCCCCTTCCCTCTATTGCGGACCCCCCTTATCATCGCGTTGTCGTGATGGATCTGATTCGCCTGTTGTCTTATCACCAAACTGTCGTTTACGTCGTAAAACAAGACATAATAGTAATTGAAGACGATTTCTACATAGCTCGTCTCTCAGTATCTGTGTCGATCGTTGCAAGACACGTCAAAATGAAGTTTCTTTAAATTTATGCAGGCCTGTAAAGAAATAGTTTAAGGCCGTAACAAGTAAAATTTGGGGCCTTTACTGCGATTTTCGCAGAGTGTTTGTCTGATTGAAGCTCTAGATATATCGTCCTCGCGCCCTCGACGGTGAAAGTCGAACAGCGTCCTCGCCTTTTGAACGTAAAGCAAGCCCCGTCCACACCGCATCTCATGTAATTCACCTTCGCGCTTTACTTTAAACTTTAATAACTGAGTTTTCGATGTATGAAAAGTTATATATGAAGTTTCGTAAAGTAGAATACGCTACATCAAAATAATTTTGGAAGTTATGTTTAGTTTAGCCGTTGCGATGAAGATGGTCCCTGACTGTAATATTCTGACGACAAACGCTGAAACTTATGTTAAGTTTAAGTCGTTGCGCCTTTGTTCATCTCCTGCCGCGGTGTTTTGAGCCGACCTCGTGGGGTGGATTGAGCCCTTTGATTGGTGCTTAAGACCCGGCGCTCTCCACCAATCACAAGCCTTGCACACATCAGCGACTCTTAAGACATCACACTATTCGTCTAACTATAAACAAATCACAGATATTTTGCTATTTATTATTTTACTGTAGTAACTATCACTATTGTACTCCAATTCTGACCAATAAAAACGATCAATCTCTTAAGTTGATAATTTTAATAAATTGTAACATCATGTAGTAGGTTCTTTGACTCGTACACTCTGACCGAGTCTCTTATTCCTTATTTTCTGTCGATAGCTCTGGCTCTAGATAGACTCACAATAGGCCTTCCTCCTTTCCTTTACCCCACTCACCCTTGTACTGGGTATTCCGAGTCTCTTATTCCTTATTTACCGTCGATAGCTCTGGCTCTATAGATAGACTCACAATAGGCCTTCCTCCTTTCCTTTACCCCACTCACCCATGTACTGGGTATTCCAAATCTCTTATTCCTTATTGACCGTCGATAGCTCTGGCTCTAGATAGACTCACAATAGGCCTTCTTCCTTTCCTTTACCCCACTCACCCTTGTACTGGGTATTCCGAGTCTCTTATTCCTTATTTACCGTCGATAGCTCTGGCTCTAAATAGACTCACAATAGGCCTTCTTCCTTTCCTTTACCCCACTCACCCTTCTAGGGTATTCCGAGTCTCTTATTCCTTATTTACCGTCGATAGCTCTGGCTCTAGATAG
>OX246743.1:21037834-21052834 GCA_945910005.1 Isoperla grammatica
ACAAGTCGGGTGCTGCGTTACATCAACTATACTGGCCACGCCGTGTCTTGATGACGTCAGAGGTCGTGTTGTCCACCTGTCGCTCACAGCTGGGTGCAACACTTGTTACGGGCCTCACGGCGCAACAAGTCGGGTGCTGCGTTACATCAGACTATACTGAACACGCCGTGTCTTGATGACGACAGAGGTCGTGTTGTCCACCTGTCGCTCACAGCTGGGTGCAACACTTGTTACGGGCCTCACGGCGCAACAAGTCGGGTGCTGCGTTACATCAGACTATACTGGCCACGCCGTGTCTTGATGACGTCAGAGGTCGTGTCTCGTGTTGTCCACCTGTCGCTCACAGCTGGGTGCAACACTTGTTACGGGCCTCACGGCGCAACAAGCCGGGTGCTGCGTTACATCAGACTATACTGGCCACGCCGTGTCTTGATGACGTCAGAGGTCGTGTTGTCCACCTGTCGCTCACAGCTGGGTGCAACACTTGTTACGGGCCTCACGGCGCAACAAGTCGGGTGCTGCGTTACATCAAACTATACTGGCCACGCCGTGTCTTGATGACGTCAAAGGTCGTGTTGTCCACCTGTCGCTCACAGCATGGGTGCAACACTTGTTAGGGCCTCACGGCGCAACAAAGTTCGGGTGCTGCGTTACATCAGACTATACTGGCCACGCCGTGTCTTGATGACGTCAGAGGTCGTGTTGTCCACCTGTCGCTCACAGCTGGGTGCAACACTTGTTACGGGCCTCACGGCGCAACAAGTCGGGTGCTGCGTTACATCAGACTATACTGGCCACGCCGTGTCTTGATGACGTCAGAGGTCGTGTTGTCCACCTGTCGCTCACAGCTGGGTGCAACACTTGTTACGGGCCTCACGGCGCAACAAGTCGGGTGCTGCGTTACATCAGACTATACTGGCCACGCCGTGTCTTGATGACGTCAGAGGTCGTGTTGTTCACCTGTCGCTCACAGCATGGGTGCAACACTTGTTACGGGCCTCACGGCGCAACAAGTCGGGTGCTGCGTTTACATCAGACTATACTGGCCACGCCGTGTCTTGATGACGTCAGAGGTCGTGTTGTCCACCTGTCGCTCAGAGGTCGTGTTGTCCACCTGTCGCTCACAGCTGGGTGCAACACTTGTTACGGGCCTCACGGCGCAACAAGTCGGGGTGCTGCGTTACATCAGACTATACTGGCCACGCCGTGTCTTGATGACGTCAGAGGTCGTGTTGTTCACCTGTCGCTCACAGCTGGGTGCAACACTTGTACGGGCCTCACGGCGCAACAAGTCGGGTGCTGCGTTACATCAGACTATACTGGCCACGCCGTGTCTGTGATGACGTCAGAGGTCGTGTTGTCCACCTGTCGCTCACAGCTGGGTGCAACACTTGTTACGGGCCTCACGGCGCAACCAAGTCGGGTGCTGCGTTACATCAGACTATACTGGCCACGCCGTGTCTTGATGACGTCAGAGGTCGTGTTGTCCACCTGTCGCTCACAGCTGGGTGCAACACTTGTTACGGGCCTCACGGCGCAACAAGTCGGGTGCTGCGTTACATCAGACTATACTGGCCACGCCGTGTCTTGATGACGTCAGAGGTCGTGTTGTTCACCTGTCGCTCACAGCTGGGTGCAACACTTGTTACGGGCCTCACGGCGCAACAAGTCGGGTGCTGCGTTACATCAGACTATACTGGCCACGCCGTGTCTTGATGACGTCAGAGGTCGTGTTGTCCACCTGTCGCTCACAGCTGGGTGCAACACTTGTTACGGGCCTCACGGCGCAACAAGTCGGGTGCTGCGTTACATCAGACTATACTGGCCACGCCGTGTCTTGATGACGTCAGAGGTCGTGTTGTCCACCTGTCGCTCACAGCTGGGTGCAACCACTTGTTACGGGCCTCACGGCGCAACAAGTCGGGTGCTGCGTTACATCAGACTATACTGGCCACGCCGTGTCTTGATGACGTCAGAGGTCGTGTTGTCCACCTGTCGCTCACAGCTGGGTGCAACACTTGTTACGGGCCTCACGGCGCAACAAGTCGGGTGCTGCGTTACATCAGACTATACTGGCCACGCCATGTCTTGATGACGTCAGAGGTCGTGTTGTCCACCTGTCGCTCACAGCTGGGTGCAACACTTGTTACGGGCCTCACGGCGCAACAAGTCGGGTGCTGCGTTACATCAAACTATACTGGCCACGCTGTGTCTTGATGACGTCAGAGGTCGTGTTGTCCACCTGTCGCTCACAGCTGGGTGCAACACTTGTTACGGGCCTCACGGCGCAACAAGTCGGGTGCTGCGTTACATCAGACTATACTGGCCACGCCGTGTCTTGATGACGTCAGAGGTCGTGTTGTCCACCTGTCGCTCACAGCTGGGTGCAACACTTGTTACGGGCCTCACGGCGCAACAAGTCGGGTGCTGCGTTACATCAGACTATACTGGCCACGCCGTGTCTTGATGACGTCAGAGGTCGTGTTGTCCACCTGTCGCTCACAGCTGGGTGCAACACTTGTTACGGGCCTCACGGCGCAACAAGTCGGGTGCTGCGTTACATCAGACTATACTGGCCACGCTGTGTCTTGATGACGTCAGAGGTCGTGTTGTCCACCTGTCGCTCACAGCTGGGTGCAACACTTGTTACGGGCCTCACGGCGCAACAAGTCGGGTGCTGCGTTACATCAAACTATACTGGCCACGCCGTGTCTTGATGACGTCAGAGGTCGTGTTGTCCACCTGTCGCTCACAGCTGGGTGCAACACTTGTTACGGGCCTCACGGCGCAACAAGCCGGGTGCTGCGTTACATCAAACTATACTGGCCACGCCGTGTCTTGATGACGTCAGAGGTCGTGTTGTCCACCTGTCGCTCACAGCTGGGTGCAACACTTGTTACGGGCCTCACGGCGCAACAAGTCGGGTGCTGCGTTACATCAGACTATACTGGCCACGCCGTGTCTTGATGACGTCAGAGGTCGTGTTGTCCACCTGTCGCTCACAGCTGGGTGCAACACTTGTTACGGGCCTCACGGCGCAACAAGTCGGGTGCTGCGTTACATCAGACTATACTGGCCACGCTGTGTCTTGATGACGTCAGAGGTCGTGTTGTCCACCTGTCGCTCACAGCTGGGTGCAACACTTGTTACGGGCCTCACGGCGCAACAAGTCGGGTGCTGCGTTACATCAAACTATACTGGCCACGCCGTGTCTTGATGACGTCAGAGGTCGTGTTGTCCACCTGTCGCTCACAGCTGGGTGCAACACTTGTTACGGGCCTCACGGCGCAACAAGTCGGGTGCTGCGTTACATCAAACTATACTGGCCACGCCGTGTCTTGATGACGTCAGAGGTCGTGTTGTCCACCTGTCGCTCACAGCTGGGTGCAACACTTGTTACGGGCCTCACGGCGCAACAAGTCGGGTGCTGCGTTACATCAGACTATACTGGCCACGCCGTGTCTTGATGACGTCAGAGGTCGTGTTGTCCACCTGTCGCTCACAGCTGGGTGCAACACTTGTTACGGGCCTCACGGCGCAACAAGTCGGGTGCTGCGTTACATCAGACTATACTGGCCACGCCGTGTCTTGATGACGTCAGAGGTCGTGTTGTCCACCTGTCGCTCACAGCATGGGTGCAACACTTGTTACGGGCCTCACGGCGCAACAAGTCGGGTGCTGCGTTACATCAGACTATACTGGCCACGCCGTGTCTTGATGACGTCAGAGGTCGTGTTGTCCACCTGTCGCTCACAGCTGGGTGCAACACTTGTTACGGGCCTCACGGCGCAACAAGTCGGGTGCTGCGTTACATCAGACTATACTGGCCACGCCGTGTCTTGATGACGTCAGAGGTCGTGTTGTCCACCTGTCGCTCACAGCATGGGTGCAACACTTGTTACGGGCCTCACGGCGCAACAAGTCGGGTGCTGCGTTACATCAGACTATACTGGCCACGCCGTGTCTTGATGACGTCAGAGGTCGTGTTGTCCACCTGTCGCTCACAGCATGGGTGCAACACTTGTTACGGGCCTCACGGCGCAACAAGTCGGGTGCTGCGTTACATCAAACTATAGGAAGTATTCAAGTGACGTCACAACAGCTCAAAATGTATGTTGACATTTCAGTTGTCAAAAGAAGACGGATCAGCTTACTACGAAACATGAGAATTAATTTTAAGCGCCTATATCCCCCGATAAAGTTTACGAAAGTGATTTTTAAACGAATAAAAGAGTAATCGAGACAAAAGAGTTTATATATAGCCTTCAAGAAATAATAGCAAAACAAAGGATTTGCACCAAATGCAATGAACTACCAATCATAAGTTATGCCATTGTGGCCTCCGGTATGGCCGGTATGCGCATTACGTGAATACACCCTATACTGGCCACGACTTGTAAGGTGTTGGCATAGATGTAATAGTGAAGTGACGTGTGTAACAACTTCCAACCTAAAACTAGTTGCATGTCGTTTTCTGCCTGTGGTATTGTATCAAGCTCAGTTAGTGCGTTACGTCCAGTGGACCATAACAAGCAAGTACCGCGGCGAATTCTGTTGAAATACATCGTGTAGAGTGTTCGTCTCTTCTGAGAATTTTACATCTCACATTGCTTAACGTTAAAGTCGTCGCGAAACAATCTTACAGATGCTTTCGCCATAGACGAGTATAGCTTTCGTGACCGACCAGTGAACCCCAATTTCAAATACCGATCGGTGATTGGTCACAAGTCCCTCGTCTTTGGCGGCAATATCTGTAAGGTTGTTTCGGGATATGTATAGTTGCGGCCCCCCCCCCCCCCCCTCTCTCTCTCTCTCTCTCTCTCTCTCACTCTCTCTCTCTCTCTCTCTCTCTCTCTCTCTCTCTCTCTCTCTCTCTCTCTCTCTCTCTCTCTCTCTCTCTCTCTCTCTCTCTCTCTCTCTCTCTCTCTCTCTCTCTCTCTCTCTCTCTCTCTCTCTTTCTCTCTCTCTCTAAGATAAAAAATGTATAAAAAGTGTATTTCATACCAGTTTATAAGTGTATTATTGCCAATTTCGTATTATCTTACATCCTATTTAATATATTTCATGTTCATATGTTTATAATGTCTGTATATTATCTGTAATGAAGAGGTTGGCTACACGTAAAGGGGCTTAATAGCCCTACGTTCACGCCTTAAAGCCAATAAATATCAAATATGAACTGTCTCTCTCTCTCTCTCTCAGTCTGTGTTTGCAGCGCATGGATTGTGTTGATGGTGGAAATATTGTGGTTTTTAGCTTCGCTCAGCTGTAGGATAATCTGATATATTGGAAAATTGTCACACGTCGGCTTGATTTGCTCAGGGCGCACTTTCCATTATAAACCGTCATGACCCGATGTGATGCGCAGTGGATACTTCCACATAGCAGACGTCATACGTAGACTGGACGGTGACGTGGCCTAGGATATTACGATGCTCGGTGATGTGGAACACACAACAATGTGATGCGCAGTGGATACTTCCACATAGCAGACGTCATGCGTAGACTGGACGGTGACGTGGCCTAGGATATTACGATGCTCGGTGATGTGGAACACACAACAATGTGATGCGCAGTGGATACTTCCACATAGCAGACGTCATACGTAGACTGGACGGTGACGTGGCCTAGGATATTACGATGCTCGGTGATGTGGAACACACAACAATGTGATGCGCAGTGGATACTTCCACATAGCAGACGTCATACGTAGACTCGACGGTGACGTGGCCTAGGATATTACGATGCTCGGTGATGTGGAACACACAACAATGTGATGCGCAGTGAATACTTCCACATAGCAGACGTCATACGTAGACTGGACGGTGACGTGGCCTAGGATATTACGATGCTCGGTGATGTGGAACACACAACAATGTGATGCGCAGTGGATACTTCCACATAGCAGACGTCATACGTAGACTGGACAGTGACGTGGCCTAGGATATTACGATGCTCGGTGATGTGGAACACACAACAATGTGATGCGCAGTGAATACTTCCACATAGCAGACGTCATACGTAGACTGGACGGTGACGTGGCCTAGGATATTACGATGCTCGGTGATGTGGAACACACAACAATGTGATGCGCAGTGAATACTTCCACATAGCAGACGTCATACGTAGACTGGACGGTGACGTGGCCTAGGATATTACGATGCTCGGTGATGTGGAACACACAACAATGTGGTGCGCAGTGAATACTTCCACATAGCAGACGTCATACGTAGACTGGACGGTGACGTGGCGTAGGATATAACGATGCTCGGTGATGTGGAACACACTGCAATGTGATGCGCAGTGGATACTTCCACATAGCAGACGTCATACGTAGACTGGACGGTGACGTGGCCTAGGATATTACGATGCTCGGTGATGTGGAACACACAACAATGTGATGCGCAGTGAATACTTCCACATAGCAGACGTCATACGTAGATTTGACGGTGACGAGGCCTAGGATATTACGATGCTCGGTGATGTGGAACACACAACAATGTGATGCGCAGTGGATACTTCCACATAGCAGACGTCATACGTAGACTGGACAGTGACGTGGCCTAGGATATTACGATGCTCGGTGATGTGGAACACACAACAATGTGATGCGCAGTGAATACTTCCACATAGCAGACGTCATACGTAGACTGGACGGTGACGTGGCCTAGGATATTACGATGCTCGGTGATGTGGAACACACAACAATGTGATGCACAGTGGATACTTCCACATAGCAGACGTCATACGTAGACTGGACGGTGACGTGGCCTAGGATATTACGATGCTCGGTGATGTGGAACACACAACAATGTGATGCGCAGTGAATACTTCCACATAGCAGACGTCTTACGTAGACTGGACGGTGACGTGGCCTAGGATATTACGATGCTCGGTGATGTGGAACACACAACAATGTGATGCGCAGTGAATACTTCCACATAGCAGACGTCATACGTAGACTGGACGGTGACGTGGCCTAGGATATTACGATGCTCGGTGATGTGGAACACACAACAATGTGATGCGCAGTGAATACTTCCACATAGCAGACGTCATACGTAGATTTGACGGTGACGAGGCCTAGGATATTACGATGCTCGGTGATGTGGAACACACAACAATGTGATGCGCAGTGGATACTTCCACATAGCAGACGTCA
This sequence comes from Isoperla grammatica, assembly GCA_945910005.1. Lineage (NCBI taxonomy): Eukaryota > Metazoa > Arthropoda > Insecta > Plecoptera > Perlodidae > Isoperla > Isoperla grammatica. The sequence goes on from OX246743.1 coordinate 21,044,997, forward strand.
TACGTAGACTGGACAGTGACGTGGCCTAGGATATTACGATGCTCGGTGATGTGGAACACACAACAATGTGATGCGCAGTGAATACTTCCACATAGCAGACGTCATACGTAGACTGGACGGTGACGTGGCCTAGGATATTACGATGCTCGGTGATGTGGAACACACAACAATGTGATGCGCAATGGATACTTCCACATAGCAGACGTCATACGTAGACTGGACGGTGACGTGGCCTAGGATATTACGATGCTCGGTGATGTGGAACACACAACAATGTGATGCGCAGTGAATACTTCCACATAGCAGTCGTCATACGTAGACTGGACGGTGACGTGGCCTAGGATATTACGATGCTCGGTGATGTGGAACACACAACAATGTGATGCGCAATGGATACTTCCACATAGCAGACGTCATACGTAGACTGGACGGTGACGTGGCCTAGGATATTACGATGCTCGGTGATGTGGAACACACAACAATGTGATGCGCAATGGATACTTCCACATAGCAGTCGTCATACGTAGAATGGACGGTGACGTGGCCTAGGATATTACGATGCTCGGTGATGTGGAACACACAACAATGTGATGCGCAATGGATACTTCCACATAGCAGTCGTCATACGTAGAATGGACGGTGACGTGGCCTAGGATATTACGATGCTCGGTGATGTGGAACACACAACAATGTGATGCGCAGTGGATACTTCCACATAGCAGACGTCATACGTAGACTGGACGGTGACGTGGCCAAGGATATTACGATGCTAGGTGATGTGGAACACACAACAATGTGATGCGCAGTGAATACTTCCACATAGCAGACGTCATACGTAGACTGGACGGTGACGTGTCCTAGGATATTACGATGCTCGGTGATGTGGAACACACAACAATGTGATGCGCAGTGAATACTTCCACATAGCAGACGTTCTACGTAGACTGGACGGTGACGTGGCCTAGGATATTACGATGCTCGGTGATGTGGAACACACAACAATGTGATGCGCAATGGATACTTCCACATAGCAGACGTCATACGTAGAATGGACGGTGACGTGGCCTAGGATATTACGATGCTCGGTGATGTGGAACACACAACAATGTGATGCGCAATGGATACTTCCACATAGCAGACGTCATACGTAGAATGGACGGTGACGTGGCCTAGGATATTACGATGCTAGGTGATGTGGAACACACAACAATGTGATGCGCAGTGAATACTTCCACATAGCAGACGTCATACGTAGACTGGACGGTGACGTGGCCTAGGATATTACGATGCTCGGTGATGTGGAACACACAACAATGTGATGCGCAGTGAATACTTCCACATAGCAGACGTTCTACGTAGACTGGACGGTGACGTGGCCTAGGATATTACGATGCTCGGTGATGTGGAACACACAACAATGTGATGCGCAGTGGATACTTCCACATAGCAGACGTCATACGTAGACTGGACGGTGACGTGGCCTAGGATATTACGATGCTCGGTGATGTGGAACACACAACAATGTGATGCGCAGTGAATACTTCCACATAGCAGACGTCATACGTAGACTGGACGGTGACGTGGCCTAGGATATTACGATGCTCGGTGATGTGGAACACACAACAATGTGATGCGCAGTGGATACTACCACATAGCAGACGTCATACGTAGACTGGACGGTGACGTGGCCTAGGATATTACGATGCTCGGTGATGTGGAACACACAACAATGTGATGCGCAGTGGATACTTCCACATAGCAGACGTCTTACGTAGACTGGACGGTGACGTGGCCTAGGATATTACGATGCTCGGTGATGTGGAACACACAACAATGTGATGCGCAGTGGATACTTCCACATAGCAGACGTCATACGTAGACTGGACGGTGACGTGGCCTAGGATATTACGATGCTCGGTGATGTGGAACACACAACAATGTGATGCGCAGTGAATACTTCCACATAGCAGACGTCATACGTAGACTGGACGGTGACGTGGCCTAGGATATTACGATGCTCGGTGATGTGGAACACACAACAATGTGATGCGCAGTGAATACTTCCACATAGCAGACGTCATACGTAGACTGGACAGTGACGTGGCCTAGGATATTACGATGCTCGGTGATGTGGAACACACAACAATGTGATGCGCAGTGAATACTTCCACATAGCAGACGTCATACGTAGACTGGACGGTGACGTGGCCTAGGATATTACGATGCTCGGTGATGTGGAACACACAACAATGTGATGCGCAGTGGATACTTCCACATAGCAGACGTCATACGTAGACTGGCCAGTGACGTGGCCTAGGATATTACGATGCTCGGTGATGTGGAACACACAACAATGTGATGCGCAGTGAATACTTCCACATAGCAGACGTCATACGTAGACTGGACGGTGACGTGGCCTAGGATATTACGATGCTCGGTGATGTGGAACACACAACAATGTGATGCGCAGTGAATACTTCCACATAGCAGACGTCATACGTAGACTGGACGGTGACGTGGCCTAGGATATTACGATGCTCGGTGATGTGGAACACACAACAATGTGATGCGCAGTGAATACTTCCACATAGCAGACGTCATACGTAGACTGGACGGTGACGTGGCCTAGGATATTACGATGCTCGGTGATGTGGAACACACAACAATGTGATGCGCAGTGGATACTTCCACATAGCAGACGTCATACGTAGACTGGACAGTGACGTGGCCTAGGATATTACGATGCTCGGTGATGTGGAACACACAACAATGTGATGCGCAGTGGATACTTCCACATAGCAGACGTCATACGTAGACTGGACAGTGACGTGGCCTAGGATATTACGATGCTCGGTGATGTGGAACACACAACAATGTGATGCGCAGTGAATACTTCCACATAGCAGACGTCATACGTAGACTGGACGGTGACGTGGCCTAGGATATTACGATGCTCGGTGATGTGGAACACACAACAATGTGATGCGCAGTGAATACTTCCACATAGCAGACGTCATACGTAGACTGGACGGTGACGTGGCCTAGGATATTACGATGCTCGGTGATGTGGAACACACAACAATGTGATGCGCAGTGAATACTTCCACATAGCAGACGTCATACGTAGACTGGACGGTGACGTGGCCTAGGATATTACGATGCTCGGTGATGTGGAACACACAACAATGTGATGCGCAGTGGATACTTCCACATAGCAGACGTCATACGTAGACTGGACAGTGACGTGGCCTAGGATATTACGATGCTCGGTGATGTGGAACACACAACAATGTGATGCGCAGTGGATACTTCCACATAGCAGACGTCATACGTAGACTGGACAGTGACGTGGCCTAGGATATTACGATGCTCGGTGATGTGGAACACACAACAATGTGATGCGCAGTGAATACTTCCACATAGCAGACGTCATACGTAGACTGGACGGTGACCTGGCCTAGGATATTACGATGCTCGGTGATGTGGAACACACAACAATGTGATGCGCAGTGAATACTTCCACATAGCAGACGTCATACGTAGACTGGACGGTGACCTGGCCTAGGATATTACGATGCTCGGTGATGTGGAACACACAACAATGTGATGCGCAGTGAATACTTCCACATAGCAGACGTCATACGTAGACTGGACGGTGACGTGGCCTAGGATATTACGATGCTCGGTGATGTGGAACACACAACAATGTGATGCGCAGTGAATACTTCCACATAGCAGACGTCATACGTAGACTGGACGGTGACGTGGCCTAGGATATTACGATGCTCGGTGATGTGGAACACACAACAATGTGATGCGCAGTGAATACTTCCACATAGCAGACGTCATACGTAGACTGGACGGTGACGTGGCCTAGGATATTACGATGCTCGGTGATGTGGAACACACAACAATGTGATGCGCAGTGGATACTTCCACATAGCAGACGTCATACGTAGACTGGACAGTGACGTCGCCTAGGATATTACGATGCTCGGTGATGTGGAACACACAACAATGTGATGCGCAGTGGATACTTCCACATAGCAGACGTCATACGTAGACTGGACAGTGACGTGGCCTAGGATATTACGATGCTCGGTGATGTGGAACACACAACAATGTGATGCGCAGTGAATACTTCCACATAGCAGACGTCATACGTAGACTGGACGGTGACCTGGCCTAGGATATTACGATGCTCGGTGATGTGGAACACACAACAATGTGATGCGCAGTGAATACTTCCACATAGCAGACGTCATACGTAGACTGGACGGTGACCTGGCCTAGGATATTACGATGCTCGGTGATGTGGAACACACAACAATGTGATGCGCAGTGAATACTTCCACATAGCAGACGTCATACGTAGACTGGACGGTGACGTGTCCTAGGATATTACGATGCTCGGTGATGTGGAACACACAACAATGTGATGCGCAGTGGATACTTCCACATAGCAGACGTCATACGTAGACTGGACGGTGACGTGGCCTAGGATATTACGATGCTCGGTGATGTGGAACACACAACAATGTGGTGCGCAGTGGATACTTCCACATAGCAGACGTCATACGTAGACTGGACGGTGACCTGGCCTAGGATATTACGATGCTCGGTGATGTGGAACACACAACAATGTGGTGCGCAGTGGATACTTCCACATAGCAGACGTCATACGTAGACTGGACGGTGACCTGGCCTAGGATATTACGATGCTCGGTGATGTGGAACACACAACAATGTGATGCGCAGTGAATACTTCCACATAGCAGACGTCATACGTAGACTGGACGGTGACGTGGCCTAGGATATTACGATGCTCGGTGATGTGGAACACACAACAATGTGATGCGCAGTGAATACTTCCACATAGCAGACGTCATACGTAGACTGGACGGTGACGTGGCCTAGGATATTACGATGCTCGGTGATGTGGAACACACAACAATGTGATGCGCAGTGAATACTTCCACATAGCAGACGTCATACGTAGACTGGACAGTGACGTGGCCTAGGATATTACGATGCTCGGTGATGTGGAACACACAACAATGTGATGCGCAGTGGATACTTCCACATAGCAGACGTCATACGTAGACTGGACGGTGACGTGGCCTAGGATATTACGATGCTCGGTGATGTGGAACACACAACAATGTGAGTGAGCAGCGAACAAAGCTCCATACAACAATGAGAATCTTATGGCGGCCAGCTCTCCTGCCTTATTACGCTTCTGTATATTATAGGATTCTTGCAGATGACGTCAGAAACTTCATCTGGTGAAAGTCTCCATTGGTACCTACTGTCATATATCAGCATGGTATGTTTAGTTGGTAACCTATGGCTTGTCCACCAGTTCAATTAACTTGTTTCATTGTCGTACAGGTGGCTTGTAAGAAGCTTGTTCTCTGCAAGACAAGTGACTTGTTCTTATTTACATCAGTGAAATGCACAGCGAATTATTGAAGGTATAGTTGTCCCAAGACTACCTTACACATGCTTTCGTCACAGGCGACTCCGCGACTGATTCGTAGCCAATCAACGATCGATATTGGTTTGGATGTGTCTCGGGTGGTTCGCTGGTTGGCTACGACTGCCCCGGATGTGACGAAAGCAGGTAATCTCGAGTCCACTATAAAATCAACAACAAAATTCTTGTTTTCTTAACAATTTGGTTGTTGCTAGTAAAAGAGGGTAGCCACGTCTGGGCCTGGGGAAGAATTTGACCTAGGTTAGCTCTGCCCAGTGGCGGACTGGCAGGTACGGAACTACGGAAACCCGTACGGGGCCCCCCCGGCTGGGGGCCCCCTTGAGGGCCACCACCCAACACCCTGAAAATATCTTACGCTATATAGATTATGAAACAATAGTAAGAAGAGCATATGTATCTCAAAGGGATATATAGGCCATCTAGAAGTGCTACAAAGATTTCCGCTTTCCTCCTCAGGCTCAGAGCTTACTTTTTTATAGGTTAGTTTGAAATAAAAATATGCCAGTGCTGAAAATTTCTTTAATTTAACTTTTAAAGTGGTGTTCACAGTTCAGCATGTTGTTGCACATACTTATCATCGTTAATCGATTTTTAACGTGTTTATATGCGTTTTAAACAAATTATAGGAAACAATATAGTTTGAAATATCCAACTGCCAGTGGTGGGAAAGTTGAAGTTCTTTCATTAATTTAATTTGTTAGTGATGTTCACAGTTCAACATGTTGTTCGACACACCTATCATCATTTATCGATTTGTACACGTGTTTATATGCGTTCTTAACATTTATCGATTTGTACACGTGTTTATATGCGTTCTTAACAAATCAATAGGAAACAAGAACCCTAAAGATTTCTGCTCGCTAGCTCGCTACTTGCATGAGGGTGACTCTTGATTGTTTGCGAGTAAACTTTGTTATATCGGAAAGTACTATTTTGTCAGGCTCAGTAAAAATGAAATAAAGGAGTTTTCAAGTTGTATGTCATTACAAAACCACTTTCCATAAAATAGCTGACTGACAAATCGGGCTGATCGCGTGTCTATAAGCGTTCAAAATTTAAAAAAGCGAACTTTGTGGCAAAAATATATCTATCGGCGCCAACTGAAATCCGATCCGCAGCACTAGCCATAAGATTGTTTATCAAATCACAGGATCGAACTCCTATGGACCTATATATGATGTAAGGAATTATCAGTGCAATATTGACTTTAGTTTTATTGTTTTTCATGATACGATTTCGCCTCAAAACGTGTTTTAGACCACTAAGCATCATGCAGGGCCGAAAAATTTTTCGCCTACGGCGACATTGCCTCCGGCGGCCGGGTCTTTGCCCCAGACCCCAGCTACATCCCGCTCCCTCGTTGCGAGTACAAATAACACAATGCGAGTGGACAACTAGTCTAGTAGTAAATATTTGTAGAGGGTTGCATGGGAAACAATATAGTTTGAAATATACAACTGCCAGTGTGAAAGTTTTTTCTTCAAGTTCGTTTTTTTAAAGTGGTGTTCACAGTTCAACACGTCGTTGTTTCACATAACCATCATCATTTATCGATTTTTAAACGTGTTTTATGCGTTCCAAGCAAAATAATAGGCTGGAAATTTTTCGCCTCCGGCGGCTGGGGCTTCGCCCCAGACCCCTTAAAGCTTCGCCAAGTCCCGGGGCCCCTAAGATCCTTTTCCGTACGGGGCCCTTACCCCCCCAGTCCGCCTCTGGCTCTGCCAATCGTAAGAGGCTACGAAAGGAGACCCTGTCCCGTTCCCCGCACTATCCCTCCATCTATAGCTGAACTTCCCTTACGACGACCTCGGCGATGTGTGAGAGCCGATTCGGTCGTCGTCATTGACTCAGCTGTCGAGTACGTCGCTAAACACCAATAATCAAAGGGACTCTTCTCAGGCGTGGGTTGTGGAGTACAGTTTATAGAGTAAACTGTTTCAACCTGTTGAGTCTTTGTCGAGGCTTGCACTGATTACTACTTCGCTCCCGCTGCCAAACTCTACGGCACAGAAAGCCGCTTCGCTTGATCTAGTCAAAGGTTCTACGCTAAATCACAGCACGCTACTGTAAATTTAGACGGCTCAAGTTTGTCACCCAACTTCTTCAATTCGACAAAGGCCAATCAAGAACAATTTGCTTGTCAATTAAATTAAAATTGTTGGATGGAGACATCGGAGTGTCTTAAACAGGCATAAGTCTTGTCTAAACATCCAAGCAGAGACTAATAGTGACATTGTTCTAAGACTACATCAATCCATAAGAGATCAGAATGTAGTAATAGGTGCATAACTTTAATTTCAGAGTCAATAATCGTTATTATAATCGTGACATTCGAATGTTT
>OX246743.1:21057834-21105334 GCA_945910005.1 Isoperla grammatica
TATTCTGCCCTCCCGTTGCTTGTTATATGGAGAGAGCGGCCGAGTTTGCCCCCGGATGCCCCCCATCTCTGTCCATCGCCAACCTGAGCTTCCGACCACCGCGCGCTTCAATAATTGTATTATTACCAGAATACATTTACATTATAATACGGACAGCGCGGTAATTAATTCTAGAGGGACGCCTGTTTTTATGGGCGGGGTTGGAAAACGGGTGTTGTGTTTCCATGAGAACGGACGAATACTTTTAGAAAGCGCCCCCTGGACCGCAGCTTCGAACCTCTAGGGCTGCGAACGCGCAGAGCCATTCTTGCACGATTTAGAAAGGGCGTTGCTAGGAAATAGTACAACCCACGGAAATACCTTGGAAATGCAAAATGGCAAAACAGAAAGTAGCCATCCCTCCCCCAACTCCCGCACGTTCTCAAATTTTGCGTTCTAGAAGGGGGTTTACACAATATCATGTAATTTGAGCTACCAGGGCCACTTAAACAAACTGCTATATTTGTTTTTTGTAACACAATGATTAATCCAACAGTAGCAATTCGTTTTCTGTTCTATTTGGACGACTGGGTCGCACGTACAAATACAAGTCACTTCCATATATTGCTATATTTTAATGTATTTCACCAGTTATGAGTGTTTTTATAGCTACAATACCCCGGTCAAATAGCAATTTTACCCGGAATTAATTGGTACAGAATTTTTTTTTATCAGAAGTTGTAGGCTATGTATACCTTCATATTCTGAAGAAAGTTTACCACCGTCCGACCCCCCTAATTAACGTAATTAATTAATTTGCTAAAATTAATTAATGCTTATATAATCGTAATTTTCAAAGATTTTTCTGATATTGTATATTAAATACATTAAGTAAGGCCTTTTGTAATAAGAACAACATTTAAAACCTGTATATAGATAATTTGGCCAGCATTAATTAATTAATATCAATATAATAACATTTTTAATAAAATGGTTCCCGTGTATAATTGGTATTATAAAATACATAGTTGATAGCTGCAAATACATAAGTATTTACATATGAAACTACTGTAGAAAGTTTACCGAAATAAAAGTAATATTCGTATGATAAATCAGCATAATTAATGAATACATTACCGATGTTTAAAAGGAATACATATTTGAATGTATGCATTATGGGTATCAAAAGAAAGCTGCCGATACGTGGGTTTTATTATCGGTATCTCCGGGAGAAGTAAAAAAAAAACATTTTCCTAGGGGACGGAGGGGGGGGGGGGGGGGGGAAATGCAGGGGCCTGATTCCTGTACATTTTTTTAACTCTTCTTAACTCTCGCTAACCCCATGTTAAAATGACCCCGGGGTTAACTCCTACACAGGCTTCCCTGCATAATTCGGAGGCAAATATGACCCTGTCTGATAGTAGGGTTAGGAAGAGTTATCTCAACAATACTCTGAAATGCCGCCATTTTGTCAATGCCCGTGTGTGTAGTTTCACAAATGTCACATTTCAATTCTTTATTGAGGATATCCTATTTCATGGATACGTTACTTTAGGTGTTTATTGAAGTTTATACACAATTGTGTGTATTTACAGTACATTATATAGCTCATGTATATGTCAATATGTAGTTTTATTGAGTATTTTGTCAACATTTTGAGGTTATTGGACTGTTTTTGTTTGTTATTGTTTTGATATTGTTATGTACCGAATTCACGCGCCGACCCACCCTTGTCCCTACCACCCTGGTACGGGACTCGAACCCATGTTCAGGTCGGCTGTCCCAAGGTTTCACTGGGGACGTAACCCTCTCTTGACATACGTGAACTCGTACATTTGGGATCGTTGCTATGTCTGAGGAAGGCCGGGAGTCTAGGTACTTAAATCAACAGTCCTGGGTTCAAACATTGAGGAACCGTACATTTATTATGTTACACAATAGACAACAGACATTCATCCTACCGTGGCAAAGACGTGGCGTACCGATCTTTATCTATCTCCCCCTAATCTACCACTAAGGAGTCACACTACCTTGTTTGGCTTTCGCCCCGTCCGTTCGTCCCTCGTGACTCCTTGGTTCGTTCCTCGGGGATAGTCCTTGTGCCCCATGGCACCGCCGGTCCCTCTCGGCCCGTTCCATCTTCATGCGCCTACAATACGACCATCTTCAACGGCTCCTCCAACCGGTCCCCCCCGAGACTCCCGAGCCTCACCACTTTTAATCCACCTCGACCGTATCACGTCACCTTCCCCCCCTTTACCCCTTCTTTGGCTTGTGCTAGCTGCTCATGACTATAATAACTCATCAACCTACATGGTTCGACCCCCCACTCAAGCCAAAATCCAAGAGTGGGGCTCAGACCAAACTCCTAACAACAATCCAACTGGGCCTCCCAAAACCCCTGACACAGCAAAGTTACCAAATTACTTGTATGACCATTATGCTGTGTCAGTATTCTAATGTTAGTATTGTTGCCCCAGATTGATGATTACATAATAGCCAGCTCAGCACCTACCTGATTGTGATCAAAACAGAGTGTTGTTTACCCATGTCACAATCAAGTAGAGTAAAACACGACCGTGAAGGAATCCAGTGTGAAAATGAATAAACTTCCATTTTCACACTACAATATTGTCTCGTTTTTTCAACAATGCCTTCCTTCGATCGGCGTCTCAATTGCTGACTCCTGATTGGCTATTGGCTAACACCGGGGTTAAGTTTTCAAATGTACTGGAATGAGGCCCCAGGTGTTTCGTTAAACGTATCAATCGAAAGATATTAATACGTCGTTTTTAGGAAAAGTACTTTAACAAGGCGATAAAAGAAAATGTGCCCTAGTACTTGGCTTATATATTGTGAGGAGGGGGGGGGGGGGGGAGGGTTAAGTAAAAGAGCGCCTTGTAAATTCAATTATAATGTTTTAATGTTTACCCAATTTAATTGATGTGACTTCATAGATATGAGATTCGATTACTCCGATACAAAAGACCCATCACGACTTGGGTTAGAATAAGCCCAGAGTGACCCTGCTGGTCGTAAGAGGTGACGAAAGGAGACCCAGTGATATTCCCTCACCCCCACTATCCCCGTGATGATTTATTCTCCCACTTGTCCCTGCCCTCACTTGCTGGACTCCCTTTATGACGATTGACGACCTCGCGATGTAGATGTACCTGTTTCGGAAGACGTCATATGACCTAAGAGGTCGAGTACGTCGTTAAACACCGCCAATAATATAATCCGATACAAAATTCTAGGCCCGTCTACCAAGATTCACTTTGCAGTGATTCACCAGGCAATGAGGGTATAATTCTCATGGTTAGCTGACTCTACGTGCGGCATCATCTTTTGCTTGAAGTACTGTTATGATAGGTTATTGTCTTGACCCGATGTAGGAAGCTTAGTGAATCTTGATTTGTTAATTACACACCAATAATATGGCCACTTGATTGGGTTGGTGAGAAAATTATTTTTGCTGCTCAAGCAACAGTCATGTTTGGTTCAACTGGATTGTAGGGCGTTTATAACCATGCCACTCCGTTTAAAAGTTTTTTTTTTTAATTTTGATGTTGTTGATAGCCCATTATAATCACCGTCAACTACTACAGTGGTATTTTAGTATTTGCTTTAGATGTACTAAGCATGCATATTGCATAGCAGCTCTTCATAAGATTTGTCTCTAGACCAATGTATAAACGATGCAGTCAGTGCCCTCCATTAAAAATAAAATACAAAGCAATTGTTATTTATTTTTTCATATTCCATATTCTCGTATTCATATTCATATTCGTGATCATAATCGGGGTCGGGATGGATCGTTACCGTACATTTTCTTAGGCTAAATCATTACGACATAAAGATTTTATTGTGAACAGCGCAATAAGAACCATGTAGGTTAACTCTTCTATGATTTCTTAATTGCGATTGCGATCCCGATACCGACAATTGCGGTTGGGGCTTTATATTCCAAACAGTATACACAAAAGAAAAATGTTGATCTTGCCTTGGAACACTCAAATGGTATAATAACCTGAAGGTAGTGTTGCCTCTGATGACTCTCGAAAGACGCGCGAGAGTCATTGGAAAACCAGCAAATGATCGACTTTATTGTATTTCCACAAATGAACGGCTCAAAAATAATTGCACTCACTGAATTCGATACCCAGGTAATCAATATCAACAACTTATTTACTTTGTTGTATGACTTTGTTGTATGAATTGCATAAAAATGTAAGTCTTATTATTATTAAGCGAGCGAAGCGAGCGTCTCCACGAGACTCTTATGGCACTTCGTTCTGTTTTTTTTTTTTTTTTTTTGTGTACTAGACTCTTATGGCACTTCATGCTGTTTGTTTATTGTTTTGTTTTTATGTCTGTCGATAGCGGTCGAACGGAAAGTCCGATCAACTTGAAATTTGGACCATCCACAAGCCTCGATGTGGATTGAAGGTGTATAGTTTTGAGGCAAAATCGTTCGAAAAGTTACAAAGTTACACTCAATAACTGTTTGTAACGGTGGCGGACCGCCGCGAAAACACTTGACAGCATGACAACGAAAATTCTTAGCAACGCAAATTGCACTGCATTCAACAATATCGGGAAGTATAATAGCTACGGAAATAAGAACAAATTTTGAAATGAACATTCTTGAATTGTTGTTAATTGTTGTTTTTAATAGCTTTGAGATCTTTTCGCCAGAACGTTCGTAGATATGGACGCGCTCGCTTATCAACGCGTCAAACAGAGCGTTTTCCTAGTATATTTAAGCGAGCGAAGCGAGCGTTTCCACTTGACTCTTATGGCACTTCGTTCTGTTTTTTTTTTTTTTTTTTTTTTTTTTTATGTCTGTCGATAGCGGTCGAACGGAAAGTCCGATCAACTTGAAATTTGGACCATCCACAAGCCTCGATGTGGATTGAAGGTGTATAGTTTTGAGGCAAAATCGTTCGGAAAGTTACAAAGTTACACCATAGTTACTGCAAAATATTTTTCTGAAACAAAATGGCGGCAAAATGTGAGATAGCCAGATTTTTCTACAGATTTTTCCGGTCACGAATATGTTAATGTTATGGCGATCTGATAAATATTGGCAAAGTTACACGAAAGTTACTCGAAAATATTTTTCTAAAACGCAGTAACGCCAAAATGTGAGGTGGCTATCTTATAGTAAATTTTTGTCCGGTCACGAATATACTAATGTAAACACGATCAAATACGTATTAGAGGCAGAAATTACATTTCTATTGCTGTCAATAAGTGTTAGTAACGGTGGCGGACCGTGTTGAAAACATGACCACGAAAATTCTTAGCAACGCACATTGCACTGCATCCAACAATGTCGGGAAGTATAATAGCTATGGAAATTAGAAACATTTTTGCAATGCGCATTCTTGAATTGTTGTTAATTGTTGTTTGTATTAGCATTGAAATCTTTTCGCCAGAAAGTTCGTAGATATTGACGCGCTCGCTTATCAACGCGTCAAACAGAGCGTGTTCCTAGTTAAAATTAAATAATTACTAAACATGTTTTCCATGGACGTAGTAATCTTGTTTTTTCGACTTATTATATTACTGTTTTAACGCAAATTACTGTTCTGTTGTTGAAGTGTGTCAGTGATACTTGTTCGTTTAACTAAATTTGAGTTTATTTCACATCGGGTCTATTTGACTATATTTTGAAATGTTATTTATATTTGGTATTTTAAAACATACGAAACAAGTGAGTTATTGCTAGAATGTGATGTGTATACATAAAAAGTAAGAAAGAACTGGTATTCAAATAAGTACCAGTACGGCGCTGCGGCACACTTTCATCATTGGTTAGATCACATCTAAAATGGGTTCATAAAGTGCCTGTTTTATTTACCCCCCGCCCCCTCCACCACCCCCAACCGCCCTCCACCCGAATATATAGGCCAAGCACTAGGGTAAATTTTTTTAATCGTGCTGTGAAGGTACTTTTCCTAAAAACAAGGTATTAGCTTTTATTTCATACGTTTGACGAAATATCTGCACCCCCCCCCCCCCCCCCCAAAAGAAAAATGTAGTTTTTTTGTTTTTAATTCACCCGGAGATACCGATATTAAAACCCACGTATCGGCAGCTTTCTTTTGATACCCATAATGCATACATTCAAATATGTATTCCTTTTAAACATCGGTAATGTATTCATTAATTATGCTGATTTATCATACGAATATTACTTTTATTTCGGTAAACTTCCTACAGTAGTTTCAGGTGTGTTTACTTATGTATTTGCAACTATCAACTATATATTCCATTATACCAATTATACACGGGAACCATTTTATTAAAAATGTTATTATATTGATATTAATTAATTAATGCTTGCCGAAATATCTTTATACAGGTTTTAAATGTTTTTCTCTTATTACAAAAGGCCTTACTTAATGTATTTAATATACAATTTCCGAAAAATCTTTGAAAATAACGATTATATAGGCATTAATTAATTTTAGCAATTAAATTAATAACGTTAATTAGGGGGGTCGGACGGCGGTAAACTTTCTTCGGAACATGTAGGTGTACATAACAAACAACTTCTGATAAAAAAAAATTCTGTACCAATTAATTCCGGGTCAAGCCTATTTCAGCTTCTATATTACCGGGGTAACAAGTTTCTTGAAATGTTTTACTAAACGTCTCGAGTGAGCATTTCACCGCCTTTGCATTGTTTCACAAACTCGCCTCGTTAAACTCGAGAAGGCTGTGCAGTGTGCATACACTCGGCAGCTTCCGTATAGCTACGTAGGCAACGCTCGGCGGGACACGAAGCAACGTCACACGCGGTGTTTTAAGCGGTGTGCACACGGGCAAGTTAGAACAGTAAACAGGAAAAAGCAAAGAGAAAACGGTACTGTTTACTAGTAGAGATGTGTGATGTGTAGTGTATCTAACGGGGTAGAGGGAAAGTGAAGAGTGAAAAGGTATCCCCATTCATAAGAGCATGTTCAACAAGAGTTCAAGTGGAAAGTAAAACCCCTTGAAGAGTTCGTGATGATTGGTCTGTTGAATAAAATTGAAGATTGTTGCCCGGAATTATGAATTAGCAGAGTCAAAAAATAAGTTTTCCCTTAGAACTTCTCTATCGACTCTGCCTATACGGCCTACACAGTTTGTAAATTCCCGGTTCGCGCGTTTGTTTTGTTTAAACCATGTTTAAACTATGAAATCAATTTTTGTGAGTGGGCACTAGCAACACCAAAAGACAGCAATGAAACAAATGAATTGAATCGATGGACAAACAACAAGCTGTCAAAATAATAAAATTGCAACCATAGAAATAAAAACAAGTGTAGCAATAGTAACTGCTCGCCATTTACAACTTTTAATGATAGACAACGACTAAGTGAAAGTTTTGTATGTGTATTTGTTTGTTTTTTGTTTTGTTTTCCAAAATCAGAAGAAATTATTTATTGACAGCTTGTTGTTTGTCCATCGATTCAATTCATTTGTTTCATTGTTGTCTTTTGGTGTTGCTAGTGCCCTAGTGCCCTAGTGCCCTAGTGACCTGCCCCTAGAGACAATAAATATAAATGTATACCTGTTATCTTCGCGGATTGATAGAAAGACATCACAATGGTTGCATATGTTATTACATAATTATTTGTGTTGTATAGACTAAAGCCTAGGCTAGCAATGACCTAGGCCTAGGCTTAAGTAAGTCAAAAAAATGCTTGAGCTCTTTTTCACTCCACGGTAGCCAATCCAAATTATTGAAATTTCATGTACGCGGGCTTTAAAAACTCTAAACACACGTTTTATTTCATTTCTATCCTATATAGGATAGGCCCTACAGTTATACAAAGGAGAAAAATACATAGAACTCTGCATACAAAATAATGGACAATCATAAAGTGGCAACAATAAAAAAATAAACTACGGTGGTATTGAAAAAGAGAACAATAACAATAAAATATGAAATGAGGAATAAAATTACGATATAAATTTAAATATGAGCAAACAAAGTAAATAAATACATAACATAAATAAACAGGAGTGTGTAGTCCTAAAGAAAGTAACGCGCCCCGTGTGAAGAGGGCTTGACACGGAGGTAACATCGAGATATATCATTATTATTCGCTTAGTTTAATTACTTGATTACCAGGTTCACAGTTGTCAGTCACATTATGAACGCAAAGTGAACTAATAAGTCGGCTCTATTCTCTATAGGGGGTTCGTTCGTATCGTTATCGTTACACCTGAGGCTGTATTGATCTACGTTATACATTGTCGTTGTGTGTCTTTGCGCGGGGGCTGACGAACAATCTGGATCTAAATACTCGGTTTCTAAATTAATCACATTTCTCTGCGTGAAGAGTAAGAGACAGGTTTCAATGGTGACGACTGCTCTGTTCGCAGTCACGTGTCTGTCTGTCTTATGTCTGTCTGTTTGTCTGTCTGTCTGTCTCTCTGTCTCTCTGTCTGTCTGTCTGTCTGTCTGTCTGTCTGTCTGTCTGTCTGTCTGTCTATCTGTCTGTCTGTCTGTCTGTCTGTCTGTCTGTCGTCTGTCTGTCTGTCTGTCTGTCTATCTGTCTGTCTGTCTGTCTGTCTGTCTGTCGTCTGTCTGTCTGTCTGTCTGTCTGATGTCTGTCTGTTTGTCTGTCTGTCTGTCTGTCTGTCTGTCTGTCTGTCTGTCTGTCTGTCTGTCTGTCTGTCTGTCAATCTGTCTTTCTGTCTGTCTGTCTGTCTGTCTATCTGTCTGTCTGTCTGTCTGTCTGTCGTCTGTCTGTCTGTCTGTCTGATGTCTGTCTGTTTGTCTGTCTGTCTGTCTGTCTGTCTGTCTGTCTGTCTGTCTGTCTGTCTGTCTCTCTGTCTGTCTGTCAGTCTGTCCATCTGTATGTCTGTCTGTCTGTCTGTCTGTCTGTCTGTCTGTCGTCTGTCTGTCTGATGTCTGTCTGATGTGCATAAGTATTGATATACTTATTGCATCGCCCGCGGTATACTTAAGACTTAGAGGGGCAAGCCAAGACAAGACAATAGGCCCCACTTCCCCCGTATTGTTTGCATTGCAGCGAGTTAATGATGGAAGCTTTTAGTTCGAGCTTGTAAGATCTCAATGCGTCTTCGTCTTCTTAGCAGAGAAGGAAAGAACACATTTGCTTTGTTTGTTACTTAAATCTACCACAACTATTCCAGAGTTGATCTGTGTTCACTCACTTAATAAAGGTATTTAGTCGGTGCTTAAGTTTGAATATAATTCCTAAAACAATGTGCTCGGAGGTAGGTATTTAATCAAGCAAAGTTTTCAGCAATAACCCTCTTAGGAGTAATAATTAACTTGGCTTAAAGTGTACTTAGATAACATTCCGGGTCGGAGAGGCTCGTTTGAACAGCTGGCTGCTCTTCTGTGTGTCTGACGTCATAACCCACCCACGCCCGACCGGGGCTAGAACCCGCCGTGTCGCACTGAGCGGGTTCTAAGCCCGGTCGGGGAGGCGCGTTTCAACAGCTGGCTGCTCTTCTGTTTGTCTGACGTCATTCTACCCACCCACGCCCGACCGGGTCTAGAACCCGCCGTGTCGCACTGAGCGGGTTCTAAGCCCGGTCGGGGAGGCGTGTTTCAACAGCTGGCTGCTCTTCTGTTTGTCTGACGTCATTCTACCCACCCACGCCCGACCGGGGCTAGAACCCGCCGTGTCGCACTGAGCGGGTTCGATTGCCTACTGTTACGGCATCGTACACCACTATAGGCGATGTCAAATTGTTCCAACGCGCACATATGAGCTAGCCGAATACAAATGTACTAACTTAATTCTCTACTTTTCTAGTTCCTATACCATCTAATTAATACAGATCTATTAGGAATAATATACAATAGTTTATTGGTTACCTGAAACAGTGGGCGTGACCAACAAAGCTTGTACACTCTACTCAGCGGAAGATTACTTTCACGAATGTGTGAAAGAACGCCAGAAATCTGTTAATATTCATTGAATCAGCGTGCATGAATCCGAGGTCGGTATGCGACTACACGTTGGGGATATTTGTTCGCAGCTGGGAAGGCACCCACTAGTATGATGCACATTTTGTAAATAAGTCGGAGCGGTCCGCACCGCAAGCGAAACAATGCAGTATAGATATTTACATAAAGTGATGGCATTTCCATTCGATCGCGGGCTACTCATAACTAGGCTAATTACGTTAACCGAAGCAGCTCTCAATGTGTCACTAACAATATACATTCGTCTGATTATCCTGACAGTTAAGATTTCGATTTATCAAGTGTATGAAGAACAAACAGCATTGCTATGTTTGATTGCATCAGCTAGATGATTGTGCTATGGAAGTAATTTATTAGAACTATGTATTATAAGAGCTGTGGGAAACAACACAATCGGTTTCGAAGTGCTTTCAACAATTAAGAGGGGGGACTCAAACTCTTGAGCGAGAGCCCACTTTCAGGGACCTCCATTCAAGTTGGTGACAATCGTGCTCCCAGTTTTAGCACTAGCTCAGTAAAACAAAATGAATAGTTCTGGTGTTCTTGAAAATACGTCTTCTATTGTTATGATTAGAGCTTGTACATTCTGTCTGGTCTTCACTTGGTACTTATGGAGAACTTCCTAATCGACTCTGTCATATTAGTAAATATTATTGTTCTTAGTAGTGTGGTACTGGTAGTCGATTTCATAGGTCAAAAAGCGATAATCGTACGATTTTATTTAATTCCTGAAATCGTGATTTACCTGCATGTCGATCATTTAAATCGGCGGTTGACTTCACCCCAACGTATTCTCTATTTTCAAACTCGTTATTACACAATAATATTATACACCGTCGAATATAAACATGTAAATACAATTATTGGATATGTGAGAAGCTTCGGTCGCACAAAGACACCACTGTGTTAGCTCAGTACAAAATGGCGTTACAACGTAACATGACAACATACGGCACTAAAACTTGAGACTGTGCGCATTCTGGTGGCAACAGAATGAACTAACGCACAGGTGTTGTTAAACTGGTTCCTTGCGTTGCTGAGCATTTGTTTTATTTATTTATTTAATGTCTATCCTATTCAGTTATAAAAACGGATTTACAAAGGAGGACCTTAAATAAAACCAGGGGTGTACTGGGGGGAACGGGGGGGGGGAACGGCGTTCCCCCTCGAGAAACATTATTGGCTATCGTTCCCTCTGAAAAGTTTCTCGAGGAACGCGGAAGAACGCCATTATGGTGGCTGGCACAAACATACGGCTGTACAAATCTGTTTTAAATTTTGAAAATTATGTGGGTATTTGATATTAATACAGGCACAATAAAGCAGCAAGGTGCTTGGGAGGGCTGGTTACTGTCGCACAGTAAACGACGCGGAAAATCTCAGACACAGGGCCTGGATTCACAAAGATGCCTAACTCTAAGTTGTCCTAAGTTAGGCAAATCCTAGATAGATAAATCAAGATAAATCATTCTTGGGTATTACTGAACATTCACAAATACAATATTATTAGTTAATTGTTGTTATTTTACTATATTGTATCTTTATTGCATTGCAGAGCGACATATGCGTGATTTATATCACTAAGATATGCCTAAACTAGGACGTCTTAGCACTAGGCACTTTTGTGAATCTGGCCCCTGCATTATAGGTTTAACTTCTTGGAAACATACGCTTGTTGCATCCTTTAAATACGTGTTAATCCTAAAAGGCAGCATATTTGACATTGCCAGAGACACAAAATGTGGCAGGTTGGCTGCTTTTTGAAGTGTTAGTATTGCAAGTGCAGTCACACAGTTCGTATGTGTGTTTTTTTTTCTTGTGTGTATGACTGTGTGTTATAAGTTTGAAGCCTATTTAAGCCTTATATTTACAATGAAACGACAGAAGCAAGGATCTTTATTAAATTTTTTCTCTAAACAAAATTGCGTTCCTGATAAATAAACATTTATCGAATATTCAACTTCAAAGTCGTCTCGGTCTAGTACTGATGAAGATGTAAGTACACCAACATCATACTGCATTTTCTGAATTGGTGTTTTGTGACAAGCAATTAATTAAGACTTGAGTAGTGCCTTAGTACATTAAGACGTTAAGCCCAAATATCATCATTTCGAAAAACAAAGTTATATTGTTACATTCCAAAAATAAAAATGTGTACAGATCAGTTTATATTTATGCAACCGATACTCAAATAAAGAATAGAAAACGGGAAATAGACTCTTCAATTAAACATAGCATGTGGGCTCTTTTGAGTAAATTACATGTCTACATTTTACGCTGTACATTGTGATTGCAGCAACATAATATTCACATGATAAAATTACAATTTCTGAACTTAATAAATTGACTGCGAAGACCATTGAAATAATTGTTAATTAACAACGTTCCTAATAGTGCACAATATAAATGTAATTTTTCTCACAAGTGGCATGTATAAATAATATAAATAATCATATATAAATAAAACATATTATCTTACTATCATCATCTTTCATCTAATAGTATTTAATTTATAGTTATTTTGGTAACATATGCAACTTATCACCAAACATTTCCGTTCCTCCTAGCAAAATATTAGGAATACACCACTGAATAAAACTAAGCTATGCAAACAATTAATAATCATGAAATCATACATAACAATAACAACAACAAAAACAAAACAAACTACTTAACTATATAAAATAAAACCAAGAACAAGAAAAAATAATTAAGAAATGAAATAAAATCAAATGAAGTGGAAATTCAACATATTAAATAATAAAAATAGAAGTATGCAAATAAGAAAGAACATGCAGAAAAAAAATGGGGGTAAAAAAATATATATATATAAAAGTGAAAAAGAAGAAAAAGAAGAAAAAGAAAAAAAGAAGAAAGAAAAAAAAGAAAGAAAACAGAAAAGAAAAAAGAAAAAAAATGATTTGTTAACTGTCCCAGCTCAAACGAAAATGAGGATTTCAAAAAAATCAGAAACTGCAATCGGGAAAAAATAAAATTTCAGGTAAAAGCAACCCGGGAAACCGCACATGCCTTCTATCTTCACTTCGAATCTTGAAAGTCAGATGGTCTTGAAAATCTTGATCCGAGAACCATTTTATAGTAGAGATCAAACTGAATCAAGAAACTAACATGGCGCATACAATGTTACAGCTAGCAGCGCTATCTCTTGACAGTTGAAACTAACTAGCGCAGACAATGTTACAGCTAGCAGCGCCATCTCTTGACAGTTGAAACTAACTAGCGCAGACAATGTTACAGCTAGCAGCGCCATCTCTTGACAGTTGAAACTAACTAGCAGCGCAGACAATGTTACAGCTAGCAGCGCCATCTCTTGACAGTTGAAACTAACTAGCGCAGACAATGTTACAGCTAGCAGCGCCATCTCTTGACAGTTGAAACTAACTAGCGCAGACAATGTTACAGCTAGCAGCGCTATCTCTTGACAGTTGAAACTAACTAGCGCAGACAATAAGTAAACGGTGACTTTGGAGCCGTACTAGCAACGAAGCACTCAATAAATTCAAAGTTGTTCTGAATCGGCCTTGTTGATTCTGGCATCTGTCCGCAGGTGTTCGCACTGTCCAATTACTGATTCATCTGTTTCATATTTGAAATATAGATCTTTGATTGGTTATCGCTCACTCGTCGATGGTGGTCGAAGCTTACAGGGTTGGTTTAGTCACTTTAAATTAAAGTCCCCCACTGCAAATCAGTTTAATGTCTGAGTGGGTAGACTCTAAATGTGAATTTATTTTTATTTTATTTAATGTTACAGCTAGTAGCGCCATCTCTTGACAGTTGAAACTAACTAGCGCAGACAATGTTACAGCTAGCAGCGCCATCTCTTGACAGTTGAAACTAACTAGCGCAGACAATGCTACAGCTAGTAGCGCTATCTCTTGACAGTTGAAACTAACTAGCGTTGACAATGTTACAGCTAGCAGCGCCATCTCTTGACAGTTCTATCGTGTGACCTTGGAGCAGGGATCCCTTAGGGTATTTGCCTATCCGTAGCCGATCTCACTTTGGTCATCCCTGTTCCACCAACATCTGATAGTGTTATGCAGCCCCCCTTGGCATTCAATATTCTGTCAGTATTTAAAAATGAAAATGTGAAAATATAACATGAAAGGTAATTCCCGTTGAAAAGCGCCTTTTTGCGTTTCCTTTTGGAAGCCAAAGTGAATGAAAAGTTATTGGGAAAACTCATTTTCTTCTTTCCTCCCTCTATAACGAAATATTGGGTTCAACTTACCAACTTGGGGTTCCGCAAAATCAAATTATTTAGAAAAGTAATAAATGTTATACTTATAACCATTGGTTTCCGTGTAGCTCGTTGTGTAGCTCGGGTCTCCAGTCGACATGGAACGCAAATCCTGCTGAAATTGCTCTCGGCTCTCGCAAGATTACGTTGTCAACAATCTTGGATTGCAATTTGTGAAACTATTCAAAACCAACAACGCTTTTTGTTAAATGATGTTTGTTCTTTTGTCGAGTTCTTTGGGTTTTGGTTTTTTGTCGAACCTTGGGGGTTTTGTAGCTCAAAACGTCGACACTGCTCAACACTGTTTGGCGTAGATTCGTGATACCACCACTTACCGGACAGAGCTATATGCAAACTCACTCATCTTCGCTCATCTCCGCTCATCTCCGCTCATCTCTGCACATTCCCGCTCATCTCCGCTCATCTCTGCACATCCCCGCTCATCTCCGTTCATCTCCGCTCCTCTTCGCTCATCTCCACTTAGCTCCGCTCATCTCCGCACATCTCCGCTCATCTCCGCTCATCTCCGCACATCTCCGCTCATCTCCGCTCATCTCTGCACATCCCCGCTCATCTCCACTAAGCTCCGCTCATCTCCGCACATCTCCGCTCATCTCCGCTCATCTCCATTCATCTCCGCTCATCTCTGCTCATCTTCACTCATCTTCACTCATCTCCACTCATCTCCACTCATCTCCGCTCATCTCCGCTCATCTCCGCTCATCCCCGCTCATCTCCGCACATCTCCGCTCATCTCCGCTCATCTCTGCACATCCCCGCTCATCTCCACTAAGCTCCACTCATCTCCGCACATCTCCGCTCATCTCCGCTCATCTCCATTCATCTCCGCTCATCTCTGCTCATCTTCACTCATCTCCACTCATCTCCACTCATCTCCGCTCATCTCCACTCATCTCCGCTCATCTCCGCTCATCTCCGCACATCTCCGCTCATCTCCGCTCATCTCCATTCATCTCCGCTTATCTCCACTCATCTCCACTCATCTCCGCTCATCTCCGCACATCTCCGCTCATCTCCGCTCATCTCCGTTCATCTCCGCTTATCTCCACTCATCTCCACTCATCTCCGCTCATCTCCGCTTATCTCCACTCATCTCCACTCATCTCCGCTCATCTCCACTCATCTCCGCTCATCTCCGCTCATCTCCGCTTATCTCCACTCATCTCCGCTCATCTCCACTCGTCTCCGCTCATCCCCGCTCATCTCCACTCATCTCCGCTCATCTCCGCTCATCTCCGCTCATCTCCGCTCATCTCCGCTCATCCCCGCTCATCTCCACTCATCTCCACTCATCTCCGCTCATCCCCGCTCATCTCCACTCATCTCCGCTCATCTCCACTCGTCTCCGCTCATCCCCGCTCATCTCCACTCATCTCCACTCATCTCCGCTCATCTCCGCTCATCTCCGCACATCTCTGCTCATCCCCGCTCATCCCCGCTCATCTCCACTCATCTCCGCTCATCTCCGCTCATCTCCGCTCCTCTTCACTCGTATCTACTCATCTCCGCTCATATCCGCTCAGCCTCACTAAGATCTCTAAAGGTTGTCCATACGCACCCATGTTTCATCAAATACGCCTTGAATTAAGAGCAAAAGCCATTCAAGTACAATATGAATACTGAATAGTGAAATACAATACTAATATAGATATTTTATTTTAATGTTTTATTATTTTAAAGAGCATGTAGGCCTACACCGAAAATGATTGCATGTATAAGGATACAATTTTTGTTGCGGAAAGTTTCAGTTCAAAATGTGTACTACGTAACACATTTCTGCAAGGAATAAAAAAGTAAAAAATAATAGGTGTATCAATCTTTGAATTTAACACCTGAATAATAATTTTTGAAGCGTTTCTTTAACCGTCTCAACGTGAGTGTGTCAGGTGATGCCCCTCCCCCAAGACACGTGGGCTGTGACGTCACGCAGTTAACAAGGTATAATGCGACCCAGCTGGGCCCAATTACCTTTGTCGCCTCCTTTCAAACTGAAAACTTACTCAATTATCTCAGGCGAGTCTCTTCTATAGCTACCGAGACACCTTTGTCAACCCACTTGGTAACAGGGTCCATTCTTGATCTGGGCTCTTCCATTAGAGAGTATTCACGTGACGTCACAGAGGCCATATTAGTGATGCGTTGCGTGCAATATAGTTTCAACCTAAGCTGCGTTCCAGAATTCATCTCACAAAAGTAATCTCGGATTACAGCTGTCGTGACGTCAGAATGTATAGTGGATTACACAACATAGAAGGGACACTTCGGATTACAGCTGTCCTGACGTCAGAATGTATAGTGGATGACACAACATAGAAGGGACACTTCGGATTACAGCTGTCCTGACGTCAGAATGTATAGTGGATGACACAACATAGAAGGGACACTTCGGATTACAGCTGCCGTGACGTCAGAATGTATAGTGGATGACACAACATAGAAGGGACACTTCGGATTACATCTGTCGTGACGTCAGAATGTATAGTGGATGACACAACATAGAAGGGACACCTCGGATTACAGCTGTCGTGACGTCAGAATGTACAGTGGATGACACAACATAGAAGGGACACTTAGGGGATTTGTTTTACTTCGTAAATGGAGAGAAATTTGCATTTGCAGGTAACATTCGTAGGAAAGCGTATTTTCTCTATATCAGCATCATCGTCTGGCATTCAGTGGGTGGTGAATTTCATTCCTCTTCGATTATAGTATTGCTTTGCCATACAAACAATCTATCAAACATACATAATATATATGTATGTGTGTATATATATGTATATATATATATATATATATATATATATATATATATATATATATATGAACTTAGACTTTCGTGACTATTAATATTGTTAAAATTGTAAATACCACGGGTTGTTACGTCACGTTTACTGCACTTACAATTTATTTACAATTTTACAATTTTATTTACAATTTTAACAATATATATATATATATATATGTATCACCATCATGCCGGCACAGTTGGCCGAAGTCGGCTAGGCGTTGGTCTGGTGGCTAAACCGTATTTTCATCCTAATAATCACCCACTCATCGTCTCGATTAGCCTCGTTGCACAAATATGGGACGTTAAACTCCAAATATCATCATCATCATCATCATCATCATCATCATCATCATCATCATCATCATCATCATCATCATCATCATCATCATCATCATCATCATCATCATCATCATCATCATCATCATCATCATCATCATCATCATCATCATCATCATCATCATCATCATCATCATCATCATCATCATCATCATCATCATCATCATCATCATCATCATCATCATCATCATCATCATCATCATCATCATCATCATCATCATCATCATCATCATCATCATCATCATCATCATCATCATCATCATCATCATCATCATCATCATCATCATCATCATCATCATCATCATCATCATCATCATCATCATCATCATCATCATCATCATCATCATCATCATCATCATCATCATCATCATCATCATCATCATCATCATCATCATCATCATCATCATCATCATCATCATCATCATCATCATCATCATCATCATCATCATCATCATCATCATCATCATCATCATCATCATCATCATCATCATCATCATCATCATAAAACCATCATCAGTTAACCGGAAATCAAACTATAGTTTTAGCCTATCAAGATCCTTGAAATCCTTGCCGAAGCTGGTTTCAAACCTATCAAGGGTGAAAACAGTATCGCTTGCCAACATAAAGTCTAGTTAGTTCTAGTGCAGCCAGCCCCACATGCTCAGTAATAGCCTCGCCATCCCATCTCTACACGTAAACTGTTTTAAAATAGATAAATAGATATTTATCTGTGTTCGACCAAGTGAGCCCGGAATATTGGGGCACTTTGAACGTTTATACGGGCTATTAGGGCTGTAGAACAACAGTAGGTGAGGCGAACAAGAGGCTTTACAAGGAAAAAGGTTTAATCACGTACTTAGGTACCTTCTAGTACGCCACTTATTGTTGGCGCATTCACACGCATTCAGAAATAAATTTAACGCTGATTTGTACCTAATCGCCGGAAAACACACGAATGAAAAAGTGGGCATGAAGAATGGGAGCACTCCCTAAATAACAACTGTACATGTTTCTTGAGAGTTAAATGTGGAATGGGGTAAAAGATTTATTAAAATAAATAAATTTATATTTATATCTATCCACTCTGTTACTCAGTTGGGGCAATTTTTATACCATTTATTATTATGTGCTTCGTTGCTATGACGGTTCTGAAGTCTACTTTTATACACCAGTTCCATATTGATTGATTTTACAACGCTTATATTAGCTTCATGTGTTTGTCTGTCTGGACGGAATCTTATAATCGATATTTCACCCACTTGTTAATGTCCAATCGAGCTGAAATTTTTCGCACATACGTATTCATGATGACAATAAATAGATCAATTAACAGATTCACTAATCAATAAATTAGTTTATTATAATTAATAAATCAAAGTTTTATATGGGAATCGATATTTCATCCACTTCCCAATGTCCGGGCGAGCTGAAATTTCCACACAGACGTATATTCTTGATAACAATACACGAATAAGCTAATATATGAGCTAATATAATCTGGATCGCGCATGGACGTAACTGTCCGAAATTCAAGTCTGCGAGCACGCTAGGTTGCGAGTGAAGCCAACAAATACAAGTACACAAGTATGCAATCTTCTGAATTCGGACACGTCCAGTGAGCACATATTCGAGTACAACATTCGTTAAGACTAAAAAGTATAAAATAATATTACATGGAAAAATTGCTTTTTTAAAACAACGCTTATATTTAAGTAAAAAATAAATTTTCGCCCAACAAATTTTTGCCTTACTCGGAAAATAAAAGCGTTGGGCGCTTTCCCTCCATGAACAACAAAATTCTGTAATCTATGTCAATACCGTAAGCGCCCAACGCTTTTATTTTCCGAGTAAGGCAAAAATTTGTTGGGCGAAAATTTATGTTTTACTTTTTAGTACATTTAAATATAAGCGTTGTTTTAAAAACGTAATTTTTTCACGTAATATTATTAAGTTTTAATGTTAACATACTCATGCCCGAACCGGGATTCGAACCCTGCACCTTCTGCATTGGAAGCAGGAATAAACCCATGACCAAGTCACTATCACTATCACTTGTATGATACTTTGTAGAAAATATTTTGTTTTCTGAAGAGTTTTTTTTTTTTTTACTTTTTCCTCACTATATATGTATCCATTGTTATATCGACTGTCCAATTTTTATGCTTTTGTATTATTTTTATCTTAAAATATTGAGAGTTATCAACTCAGGAAATTTTATACAGAATGTATGTAATTTTTTTTGATTGCTTATAATTTAATAAATTGTGTTCCATGCAATATTTAGTGTTCTAATCGCGTCGGTTCATACAATGAGTCCATCGTCTCTCGTGGCCTCCTCAGTCAGACGACCTCAGGGTCGTGGGTTCGTCTCCCGCTCCTGACGGCCACGCAGAGCTGAATGAATACATCACAGCGGTTCTATGTCGAGACGGCTCTCGTATGTTTTTATTTATCGCAGAGTTTCACCCCGATGTTGACTCCAGCGTCGAGTGAGCCAAGTCTGATACAGTGCGTGTGCGCGCGCGCGCGTGTGTGTGTGTGTGTGTGTGTGTGTGTGTGTGTGTGTGTGTGTGTGTGTGTGTGTGTGTGTGTGTGTGTGTGTGTGTGTGTGTGTGTGTGTGTGTGTGTGTGTGTGTGTGTGTGTGTGTGTGTGTGTGTGTGTGTGTGTGTGTGTGTGTGTGTGTGTGTGTGTGTGTGTGTGTGTGTGTGTGTGTGTGTGTGTGTGTGTGTGTGTGTGTGTGTGTGTGTGTGTGTGTGTGTGTGTGTGTGTGTGTGTGTGTGTGTGTGTGTGTGTGTGTGTGTGTGTGTGTGTGTGTGTGTGTGTGTGTGTGTGTGTGTGTGTGTGTGTGTGTGTGTGTGTGTGAGGGTGTGTGTGTGTGTGTGTATGTGGGTGTGTGTGTGTGTGTGTGTGTGTGTGTGTATGTGCGTGTGTGGGGACGAAACCCAATTTCAAAGGCAATTCGTCATAGAATCAGCCCCTCCCCCCTCCTCCCCCCAACGACGCTTACATCATTTCATTCAAGTCCGTAATCAATTTTTTGATAAAAAAAAAGTTGGAACTCCGGTTACAAAAAGTCCAATCATTGGTGTAATGCCCTGTGGTACAGTCTCAGACAAAAGCGACCCGTACGTCAGTGGCCTGCGGTACAATGTGGGACAAAAGATCCCCTGCACAAAAGTGCCCTGTGGTACAGTCTCAGACAAAAGCGCCCCTTGTTTCACAGCAAAAGTGCCCATATTCGCAGTGTCCTGTGGTACAGCCATGAACAAAAGGGCGCCTGCTTGCAGTGTGCCACATACTTGTGCGCGCAACTGTACCAGCTTGGGAACCTAAAAGTTGTGACCTAGTTTTAAGCAGAGGATCTCTCACTCGATTAGCTTTGGAAGGTCGGATAGGTTCAATGTTAATTTGCAAGCTTGTGCAGCTTCGTTCGGCTCCTGATCCTGAATCGTGACAAGCCCAAGCCAAACAAACAAGCGTCTGAAAGGTTATTTTAATTGTTATGTTATATACGCTTAGAATGTTGGTTATACGAAATTAGGTTTGAAACTTTTCAAAGAAGAGAAGCCAAAATAACTCGAGGCGTGTTGAGATTAAACGAATCATTGCACGAAACAATCGGGAAGTTGGCGACAAGTTCCCGCGCAAACCGTTGCCATGGAGACCGATGACGCAAACGAACTGCTTGTGCTTAATTTAGCTAAGTCAGTCAGTCAGCTAAACCAGTCTCGTCAACTACGCGCGAATCAAGATGACACCAAAAAACATTTATTTCACAAAATGAGTAGGAATTATTCAATTTTAACGAGAAAATGTAATTATTGAATGGCCGCCTGACACAGACATTTGAATGAATGAATGAATAGATGAATAAATGAATGAATGAATGAATGAATGAATGAATGAATGAATGAATGAATGAATGAATGAATAAAGGAATGAATGAATGAATTAATTAATGTGTTGTGAGTAAGTCTGAAATTCATACTATTCGTGTTTTTAAAGAAGATAAACTCGAGAGATCTGTAATTTTTTGTAATCAGACACTGGTTTTCATTCCCCGGTATAAACCCATTTTATATTACGCTATCTCTGAATAAGTCTTGAAAAACCCACTTTGAATAATATGATGTTTTGACAGGTTAATTATAACTTCATATTGTGAAAGCCATGAATAATTTGTTATACGCGTAAACAATAAACATACAGGAACTAATAATCAAAACCGATCGGTTTAGCTTTTATTCAAACCAAAATTTGTATAGTTTCAAAAACGAAACTCGCCCTAAAATACAACGATTACCATGTACGTTAATTGCAAACAAATCGAATGAAATCCGCGCGCTAGACACAACAATGGACCGCAACGCTCTGAACATATAAAATGCAACCGAGCGTATTTTATTAGTGACAGCGGACGAGGTATTCGAACTACCTGTCAGATCAAATATTATTGTTTTATTGTATGGACTAATTTGTATGGGAAACATTCACAGGGTGCTACTACGGCCACAGAGTGTTTACAATACACCCCGATAAAGTTGATGTGTGTGTCATTGTAAAGCGCAGAAATAGCGGGCGAGTCAAGAACATTGCTATATTCGTGCCGGACAACAGTTGAACCTCATTATGCTGAAACATTGCTACAATCAACTACCCCATGCACGAAAAACTCATCAACAAAAAGACAAGCATGGTGTTTTGAGTTGTAATACACACTTATGCGGTAGAAACAAGAACTATAGAATAGAGTCGTGATGCCAGCGCCCTCTGTGCATGTGATGATTTTAATGTCGAGTTGTAATACACACTCATGCGGTAGAAACAAGAACTATAGAATGGAGTCGTGATGCCAGCGCCCTCTGTGCATGTGATGATTTTAATGTCGAGTTGTAATACACACTTATGCGGTAGAAACGCGAACTATAGAATGGAGTCGTGATGCCAGCGCCCTCTGTGCATGTGATGATTTTAATGTCGAGTTGTAATACACACTTATGCGGTAGAAACGCGAACTATAGAATGGAGTCGTGATGCCAGCGCCCTCTGTGCATGTGATGATTTTAATGTCGAGTTGTAATACACACTCATGCGGTAGAAACGCGAACTATAGAATGGAGTCGTGATGCCAGCGCCCTCTGTGCATGTGATGATTTTAATGTCGAGTTGTAATACACACTTATGCGGTAGAAACAAGAACTATAGAATGGAGTCGTGATGCCAGCGCCCTCTGTGCATGTGATGATTTTAATGTCGAGTTGTAACACACACTCATGCGGTAGAAACAAGAACTATAGAATGGAGTCGTGATGCCAGCGCCCTCTGTGCATGTGATGATTTTAATGTCGAGTTGTAATACACACTTATGCGGTAGAAACAATACCTATCGAATGGAGTCGTGTTGCCAGCGCCCTCTGTGCATGTGATGATTTTAATGTCGAGTTGTAATACACACTTATGCGGTAGAAACAAGAACTATAGAATGGAGTCGTGATGCCAGCGCCCTCTGTGCATGTGATGATTTTAATGTCGAGTTGTAATACACACTCATGCGGTAGAAACAAGAACTATAGAATGGAGTCGTGATGCCAGCGCCCTCAGTGCATGTGATGATTTTAATGTCGAGTTGTAATACACACTCATGCGGTTGAAACAAGAACTATAGAATGGAGTCGTGATGCCAGCGCCCTCTGTGCATGTGATGATTTTAATGTCGAGTTGTAATACACACTCATGCGGTAGAAACAAGAACTATAGAATGGAGTCGTGATGGCAGCGCCCTCAGTGCATGTGATGATTTTAATGTCGAGTTGTAATACACACTCATGCGGTTGAAACAAGAACTATAGAATGGAGTCGTGATGCCAGCGCCCTCAGTGCATGTGATGATTTTAATGTCGAGTTGTAATACACACTCATGCGGTTGAAACAAGAACTATAGAATGGAGTCGTGATGCCAGCGCCCTCAGTGCATGTGATGATTTTAATGTCGAGTTGTAATACACACTCATGCGGTAGAAACAAGAACTATAGAATGGAGTCATGATGCCAGCGCCCTCTGTGCATGTGATGATTGTAATGTCGAGTTGTAATACACACTCATGCGGTAGAAACAAGAACTATAGAATGGAGTCGTGATGCCAGCGCCCTCTGTGCATGTGATGATTTTAATGTCGAGTTGTAATACACACTTATGCGGTAGAAACAAGAACTATAGAATGGAGTCGTGATGCCAGCGCCCTCTGTGCATGTGATGATTTTAATGTCGAGTTGTAATACACACTTATGCGGTAGAAACAAGAACTATAGAATGGAGTCGTGATGCCAGCGCCCTCTGTGCATGTGATGATTTTAATGTCGAGTTGTAATACACACTTATGCGGTAGAAACAAGAACTATAGAATGGAGTCGTGATGGCAGCGCCCTCTGTGCATGTGATGATTTTAATGTCGAGTTGTAACACACACTCATGCGGTAGAAACAAGAACTATAGAATGGAGTCGTGATGCCAGCGCCCTCTGTGCATGTGATGATTTTAATGTCGAGTTGTAATACACACTTATGCGGTAGAAACAAGAACTATAGAATGGAGTCGTGATGCCAGCGCCCTCTGTGCATGTGATGATTTTAATGTCGAGTTGTAATACACACTTATGCGGTAGAAACAAGAACTATAGAATGGAGTCGTGATGGCAGCGCCCTCTGTGCATGTGATGATTTTAATGTCGAGTTGTAACACACACTCATGCGGTAGAAACAAGAACTATAGAATGGAGTCGTGATGCCAGCGCCCTCTGTGCATGTGATGATTTTAATGTCGAGTTGTAATACACACTTATGCGGTAGAAACAAGAACTATAGAATGGAGTCGTGATGCCAGCGCCCTCTGTGTATGTGATGATTTTAATGTCGAGTTGTAATACACACTTATGCGGTAGAAACAAGAACTATAGAATGGAGTCGTGATGGCAGCGCCCTCTGTGCATGTGATGATTTTAATGTCGAGTTGTAATACACACTTATGCGGTAGAAACAAGAACTATAGAATGGAGTCGTGATGGCAGCGCCCTCTGTGCATGTGATGATTTTAATGTCGAGTTGTAATACACACTTATGCGGTAGAAACAAGAACTATAGAATGGAGTCGTGATGCCAGCGCCCTCTGTGTATGTGATGATTTTAATGTCGAGTTGTAATACACACTTATGCGGTAGAAACAAGAACTATAGAATGGAGTCGTGATGCCAGCGCCCTCTGTGCATGTGATGATTTTAATGTCGAGTTGTAATACACACTCATGCGGTAGAAACAAGAACTATAGAATGGAGTCGTGATGCCAGCGCCCTCTGTGCATGTGATGATTTTAATGTCGAGTTGTAATACACACTTATGCGGTAGAAACAAGAACTATAGAATGGAGTCGTGATGCCAGCGCCCTCTGTGCATGTGATGATTTTAATGTCGAGTTGTAATACACACTCATGCGGTAGAAACAAGAACTATAGAATGGAGTCGTGATGCCAGCGCCCTCTGTGCATGTGATGATTTTAATGTCGAGTTGTAATACACACTTATGCGGTAGAAACAAGAACTATAGAATGGAGTCGTGATGCCAGCGCCCTCTGTGCATGTGATGATTTTAATGTCGAGTTGTAATACACACTCATGCGGTAGAAACAAGAACTATAGAATGGAGTCGTGATGGCAGCGCCCTCTGTGCATGTGATGATTTTAATGTCGAGTTGTAATACACACTCATGCGGTAGAAACAAGAACTATAGAATGGAGTCGTGATGCCAGCGCCCTCTGTGCATGTGATGATTTTAATGTCGAGTTGTAATACACACTCATGCGGTAGAAACAAGAACTATAGAATGGAGTCGTGATGGCAGCGCCCTCTGTGCATGTGATGATTTTAATGTCGAGTTGTAATACACACTTATGCGGTAGAAACAAGAACTATAGAATGGAGTCGTGATGGCAGCGCCCTCTGTGCATGTGATGATTTTAATGTCGAGTTGTAACACACACTCATGCGGTAGAAACAAGAACTATAGAATGGAGTCGTGATGGCAGCGCCCTCTGTGCATGTGATGATTTTAATGTCGAGTTGTAATACACACTCATGCGGTAGAAACAAGAACTATAGAATGGAGTCGTGATGCCAGCGCCCTCTGTGTATGATTTTAATGTTGAATAATTTCTGAATAATAATAATTTTTCGTAGGAATGCCTGTTATAGGGTGCACACCCGCCTACCTTTATACTTCGTTCGAACCTAAGTAACACCCTGCCAATCACTAACCTGAAAGGGCTACTTAGCCGTCGCTTTCTTTGTAGAACAGTCATGTCTAAAATCTCCAGGTTCTACAACTCTCCAATCACAATCTCTCGCGTCGGCTTTCAAGCTTCGCTCGTCCGTAAACAATGTCCGCCATCTTGAAATCCAACACCATCCACCATCTGCCGATTTATGTTTTTAGTTTTAAATCTGGAGATACTCTTTCGAAATTGTAAAGAAAACTGAAACCATGAAAATATATTATTTATTGGCCCGACTTCAGAAACATGATTTCAATACTATGAAATCAATTTCGTGCGTGATTGGAAAACTCATTGACATCTAACACCCTGCCAGATTATTATAATAAATTATGTTCCTGGGAAATTAATTTAAAAAATGAACAGACATAAGAGAAGAAATGATTGTGAATTATGATCAACGATGACTTTGGAGCCGTAACAATGTGAAACATAAGAAATGGTATAATGTCCCCCACTGACAATCAGTAATTGTAACTGAGTGGGTAGACAATTACTTAATTTGATTTAATGTTGTCATTTCACGTCGAAATGTTTTGACTATGAAATCGAACTCAGGCCTACCGTGTTTACTTTAGTCATAATGAGCTAATCGAGGCCACAATACCGACTGTCACAAAAACAAATACGGGTCAACAGGTCATCGAGCACGTAAAACCGGAGCGCCTGGGCTCGAATCCCGGTTGGGATGAGACAACCACTCGACAAATACGGTTTAACGGGACCCGGCACCTCCACCAAATATCACGAGATTCCACTTGTTGCCCGAGCATTGAGCCAGCGCGGGCTCTACCGCGCCGAGCTGTTCCTAGGACAGACAGACAGACAGACTGACAGACAGACAGACAGACAGACAGACAGACAGACAGACAGACAGACAGACAGACAGACAGACAGACAGACAGACAGACAGACAGAGAGTAATCGCGAGGCCACGTGGTACGCAACTTGAGCCTGGGCCTCAGAGGTGTTGACCAAGAGTACAACTCAGTTCAGTTCAGTTCAGTTCAGTTCATTATCAGTTGTAAGATTACATGATACGTTATAAAGACAACAGCAAAAAACAGCCACCTTACAATGGTAACATCAACTTTGTCATGCATCAGCAATAAAGATAAAGTTATATATATATATACATAAACACTACATATCACTTTGCCACAATGTAAGTACAGTAAAAGTTTACGTTTATTAAAAAAAAACTCATCCATAGAATATAGCTCTTTCATTAATAAAAAGTCATGTAATTTTGTCTTTATGTCTTTACTATACCCTTGCTGATACATGTCTCAGGGTGTACAGTGAAGCTACAAGTTAGCGGTGTCAACAAGGCTCGATCAACAAGTGCAATCTGATGCGTCAACAGCCGCGCCTATGACGTCAGAGAGGCGCTAACCATCTCCTAGTCAAATATTTGACAGGACAATTAGGCCCATTGTTCAACAGATTGCTCGCTCGCACATGGCTTGACAACAACACGATGCCGTTACTACAAGGGCTTGGTGATAACAGATTGCTCGCACGCAGTTGCTACAACGTCTCTGTAAAGACAGGTTCCTCGCACGCAGTTACTACAACGCCGTGGTAATAACTGATTGCTCACTCACAAGTCCTGTATACAACGCCGTGGTAACAACTGATTACTCGCACGTAGTTACTACAACAGCTGGGTAACAACGGGTTGCTCGCTCACAAGTCCTGTATACAACGCCGTGGTAACAACTGATTGCTCGCACGTAGTTACTACAACAGCTGGGTAACAACGGGTTGCTCGCTCACAAGTCCTGTATACAACGCCGTGGTAACAACTGATTGCTCGCACGTAGTTACTACAACAGCTGGGTAACAACGGGTTGCTCGCTCACAAGTCCTGTATACAACGCCGTGGTAACAACTGATTGCTCGCACGTAGTTACTATAACAGCTGGGTAACAACGGGTTGCTCGCTCACAAGTCCTTGCTCGCTCACAAGTCCTGTATACAACGCCGTGGTAACAACTGATTGCTCGCACGTAGTTACTACAACAGCTGGGTAACAACGGGTTGCTCGCTCACAAGTCCTTGCTCGCTCACAAGTCCTGTATACAACGCCGTGGTAACATCTGATTGCTCGCACGTAGTTACTACAACAGCTGGGTAACAACGGGTTGCTCGCTCACAAGTCCTTGCTCGCTCACAAGTCCAGTATACAACGCCGTGGTAACAACTGATTGCTCGCACGTAGTTACTACAACAGCTGGGTAACAACGGGTTGCTCGCTCACAAGTCCTGTATACAACGCCGTGGTAACAACTGATTGCTCGCACGTAGTTCCTACAACAGCTGGGTAACAACGGGTTGCTCGCTCACAAGTCCTGTATACAACGCCGTGGTAACAACTGATTGCTCGCACGTAGTAACTATAACAGCTGGGTACAATGGGTTGCTCTCTCACAAGTCCTGTATACAACGCCGTGGTAACAACTGATTGCTCGCACGCAGTTACTACAACAGCTGGGTAACAACGGGTTGCTCGCTCACAAGTCCTTGCTCGCTCACAAGTCATGTATACAACGCCGTGGTAACAACTGATTGCTCGCACGCAGTTACTACAACAGCTGGGTAACAACAGGTTGCTCGCTCACAAGTCCTGTATACAACGCCGTGGTAACAACTGATTGCTCGCACGTAGTTACTACAACAGCTGGGTAACAACCGATTGCTCGCTCGCAGTTCCTACAACCTAGTGCCGAGATGCGACGATGCAAATACAAGTGCACACACATATAACGCATGTTCTGTAGTCCACGTCACATATACTGTAGTAAACAAACCTCTACTAGAAGTGTGCGCACTTCTTAGTTTAATATCGGGCGGGATTAGTGTTTTATTGTTTGATTGTGTTGGTAAACATGGAACCGCTCGGGACAGACCGACGAGAAGAACCTAGTCAACACGAACAACGCGACTAGCCAATCCCGTCTCGCGGAAACGAATCCCGAGGACAATTACATATAAATTTATAACTCATATTATGGTGGCATTCCAAGTATTACTGGTTGGTTTATGTTTCAGGGATTATTATACGTGCTGTTTATTTTACCGATACAAATAAAATATCGTGGGTGGGACGGAAACCGGGTTTACCGTGATATATATTGTACAGTTGCCGCACAGCAACCTTTCTCCTGCTTTCGTCACAGGCGAGGAACCCGCCCCCACTCGTATAGCCAGTCAGCGATCGCTATTTGCGGGGGTTTGTCTCGAGCGGTTCGCTGGTTGGCTACGAGCTCCTCGCCTATGACAAAAGCATCTGTAAGGTAGCGTCTCAATCCAATCCTCACATTTGTGTATAACAATACGACATTGATCACAACGTTGGCTCCGTCGCCCAATTAACAGACGACAACGACCCAGCACTCGCATAACGAGCGAAACAAGGGAGGAGATAAAACACACATTTATTTGGGTCACTATTTCTTTCCTTGTCTGGAGTTGGAGCTCGTTCTAATTAAAACAATGTGCTGAGCATAGCGTCTTTTGACTATTGTGTCTCGTGCGTATTGTGCAGCTACAGCTATTTACACTACACTAAGTATTAATATGCAGCTCTACCGAACGTGGGTGGAACCTTTACTCTATGCTATATTTAATACTGGTTTCCCTGGAAACTATAATATTACATTCTTCTTGTAGAATAATATCAATTCAAACTGTGTGTTTCGTAGAAACAGGGATCGACTACAAATTCCAATCTGAGTTTATTAGTGTAGGGTAGAGTCCCAGCGGCCATTGGCGACTGTCTACCCAACGTACACGGGCGATTTATGGGTAGACAGTCGCCAATGGTCGCTGGGACTCTACCCTACACTAATAAACTCAATGATAGAACCATTGAGTTTGTAATGGTAGAACTGTTTATGATTCAAGTATTTTGTTTCCTAAAAAGCACTGTACATGGTTGATATAGACTAGATATACAGTATCTTCTGTGTTCATTGCTCACACCACAGATAATTCACACTCTAGTATGTTTTGCCTTGCATAGCAGCAAAAACATTGAGTCCCTGTGTACTTATAGGTTTAACAAAACATTATACTGATATTGGAGATTGATTGCCAATGTAAAAACATATATTTACATTTTTCAATAATTATTGAAGACAAATAAGTCTAAATAAATAAATACATACATACAAACATCAAACAATTGTTGATATTTGTTCGAAATCAGTGCGCTAAAATACATTACCACTAATAACACACTGCTATGTTATATACGGTTCACTTTGTGATGGGCCGTTGATTCCAATTAATTGTTTGCTTATAATTGTTATTTTTCCGGTCATTAGGTACATGAAACAGGGTTGGCAGACAGACAAGAGCACACATAGTATATTCATACACTGCATGAATATACTATACATACATACCCTCTCTGTCGGCGTGGAACATTGCCCGATGCCTGCGCTTGTATGTACAAGACAGCGGTAATTTCCTTTGTACTGGTATCAGAATGGGCAAGGGGGTACCAAAGACATTGGAATAGTATAGTAGTATATCTTTTGGGTGTACCTATTTGCCGAATTTACACAAAGTCACAAGGTTTTAGGTATAGGGCACTGGCAACACCAAAAGACAACAATGAAACAAATGAATTGAATCGATGGACAAACAACAAGCTGTCAAAAAATAATTTCTTCTGATTTTGGAAAACAAAACAAAAAACAAATAAATGCACATACAAAACTTTCACTAAGTCGTTGTCTATATTATTAAAAGTTTTAAATGGCGAGCAGTTACTATTGCTACACTTGTTTTTATTTCTATGGTTGCAATTTTATTATTTTGACAGCTGATTGTGTGTCCATCAGTTCAATTCATTTGTTCCATTGTTGTCTGTTGGTGTTGCTAGTGCCCTATTGCAATAACAAGAGTTGGGGATAGCGCGTTTACACACTCGCGTCACTGCAATAGACCTTTTTCAGAATTTATCTAGGACCCTTAGATAGAGCTTATCACGGCCCTCTAGACCTTCAATGAAACAATGCACAGCAGTGAAAAATGCACCTTAACGAAACTATCAAGGACCCTTAGATAGAGCTAATCACGGCCCTCTAGATCTCCAATGACAACAATGCACAGCAGTGAAAAATGCACCTTAAAGTAACTATCAAGGACCCTTATGGTACGTTTACAGCTACGCGTTGCGAGCGAAGCGAGGGCGCGAGCTCCAATCAGCGGCAGAGTTTCACGCGAGCTCGCGAGAAGAAAACCTTCGCGCCAGACATGGTTCAAGTTTATGTTTTCTCGCGTCGCGCCTCCCCACGGCCACCTCGATTATTTGCCGAACACGTATCAAGTGGCAGTGCCGAACTAGGCTTAGGGTTCTAGGAGGACTTGACAGCTGTTGTATGGTACGCCAAAGTAATTAATAAACATGCGTTTTCAGAGATAACTTCTTCCCTGAACAATGTTATTATTTTTAATAACGCCGCAATACGAGACAGAGGTACATCGAAAGCTTGAAACGACATCATGTAAAAACCATATGTCTACGGTAAAAAGTAACAAATTTGCTGTAGACTCTTAACCTCATTTCCTAGTCTAGTTTTCTGGATTTTCGTTAAATCAAACGCACGTCATTTCAAATACAGTGGACGTACATAGGCATAACACTCTGATTGGTCAAGAAATGTTTTATTTAGGTGAAACCATGTAATTATATTCCTACGGCGAAGATTCAATGAATTTCGTACTCATGCTGCTGTTTTGCCATACTGCTATTAGGCCTATTTATTTCCCCCGCCTCGCGTCGCAGTAAACAGGCCAACGCGAACCTCGCGCATTCGCTTCGCTCTCAACGCTTGCAACGCGTAGCAGCTGTAAACGTACCATTAGATAGAGCTAATCACGGCCCTCTAGATCTTCAATGACAACAATGCACGGCAGTAAAATGCACCTTAACGTAACTATCAAGGACCCTTAGATAGAGCTAATCACGGCCCTCTAGATCTTCAATGACAACAATGCACAGCAGTGAAAAATGCACCTTAATGCCGAGATTACACGTCTCAATACTTTCGTCAAACTTATTGAATCCAAGAACAAAGGCGATTCAAAAACTGTTGGTAAAAAACTGCAACTATATAGCTTTTATTAATTGATGCTTTTTTGTCCTTGAATTCAATAAGTTTGACGAAAGTATTGAACCGTGTATTAGATAGAGCTAATCACGGCCCTCTCCTGAAAATCATCTATTGCATCCGAGTTGAAATGTGTTCAGTTTCTTATTGCACCTTCTGACGGACCAATCAGGGGTTGAAACGTCACTTATAACACGGCAATGAGATGCTATAGCAACGTGAGTAAAACAAATACCATAATAGTTACCGGTCCACGGCGAGAGGCAAAGCCATCAACAAAATGGCATGTCTTTATACAACCTGTAGATATGTGACCTTTATAATCTTTGATGTGACCAAGAAACTTGACAGAGGTGCACTGAGTTATACGATCGCGCGCGTCGTTTCAACCGCCCCTCAGTATAGCGTAGCTCGAGGATATGCATAAACTTCGGCACTCAAGCAGCTACCCTAGCCCCGAGAGTTCCCTCGCTCGAAATGCGAATCGTGGGATTGACTTGTCAACAAGTTCTTTGTATTCTGAATAAATATTTCACCTCCAGGCCTCGAGACAAGTGTTACTCTAGAGTAGAGTAGAGTAGCGTAAAGTAGTGTAGAGTAGCTTATTCAACACGACTTGCACATGGCACAAGTATAAATTTGTCATGATACATTAATAGCTACACAATACTACAATAATTAAAACGGAAACATGGTAGAACAGGT
The DNA here is from genome assembly GCA_945910005.1 of Isoperla grammatica. Classification (NCBI taxonomy): domain Eukaryota; kingdom Metazoa; phylum Arthropoda; class Insecta; order Plecoptera; family Perlodidae; genus Isoperla; species Isoperla grammatica. The sequence continues at coordinate 21,090,340 of OX246743.1, forward strand.
AAAACGTTATAAGAACCTAGTAATTGGACTGTACACTGTTCCTTGTCACAACATAAAAATTAAAACGCAATATTTCGAACCCTGATCAGAGCTCTTCAACAGGCGAAACCACACTGTAACACACTGCATGTGCCTGTTGAAGAGCTCTGATCAGGGCTCGAAATATTGCGTTTTAATTTTTATGTTGTGACAAGGAACAGTGTACGTACAGTCCAATTACTAGGTTCTTATAACTTCAATATGAATATCGTCTTGAAACACGTGTGCTATAATCCGTACTACTCTTTTTAAAGAAGAAGAAGAAGAAGAAGAAGAAGAAGAAGATACGACGAACAAGGTTTTATCTCTAATCTACACACAACACAATGTACTTAAGTAACGTACTTACTATACTTAGGTATGTGTGGTCAATATGCGAGTACCTACTCTAATGTCAACAGTACATTATTGGTGAGTTCACACAAATGTTTTTAAAGGACTAAGGTTTAAGATTTTAGAATTTGTTCTGAGACACGAGTTTTCCTAACATCTTTACTAGGATCGCTTTAACTGGCGGGATTTATAAAAGGTTGCCTCTCATTGGCTGGAGCTAAGAATTTTAGGTGTAGACTAAGAGCTAAGAAGTTGAAACTTGAAAAACACTGTCTCTAAAACCGTAGCACCGTGTGTGAACGCTTACGTGTTTCCCTATAGTTCAATATTAAATCCTAAACCTTAAACATTTGTGTGAACCGACCACAACTACTTAAGTATCTCGCACTTAAGTAGTATAGATAGTATGCAATCGTCTAATCTAAGATGAGGTGCTAAGTACGTTACTCAATGTATCACCCACTATAGCAGGACGTTCGTACAGCCCGGGCTTCACACAGTCACAGTTACCCGCACTTTGGTTAGGTGGTGCTATTCTGTGGATAAGAATACATCTCTACATCCACACAGATTTAAGCCGTTCATTTAGCTAAGTGCTACAGCGTCGTGGCTGACGTAGTTGCGCATACATATGACGTCATTAGAGCGGCGTTGTGGTCAGGTGAACAGGGTCGGTCCAAACGCCCCCCCCCCCCCCATATCAAGATATCGCTGCCTCGGCTACTTGTTAGTAGCGCGAGAACACTTGTAGAAGTATCTACTTGTTGCACGCGTGGTGACGTAGAAGCGCGTCACTACGTCGTTGCGCATACATATGACGTCATTAGCGCGGCGTTGTGGTCAGGTGAACAGGGTCGGTCCAAACGCCCCCCCCCCATGTCAAGATAGCGCTTCCATCGGCTACTTGTTAGTAGCGCGAGAACACTTGGAGAAGTATCTACTTGTTGCACGCGTGGTGACGTAGAAGCGCGTCACTACGTCGTTGCGCATTCACATGACGTCATTAGCGCGGCGTTGTGGTCAGGTGAACAGGGTCGGTCCAAACGCCCCCCCCCCCCCCCATGTCAAGATAGCGCTTCCATCGGCTACTTGTTAGTAGCGCGAGAACACTTGGAGAAGTATCTACTTGTTGCACGCGTGGTGACGTCATGCAATAGAAGCGCGTCACTATTTCCTTGATGGCGGGATCGGGATCCAAGGCATTGTTCAAACCCAATGTCCAAGGTCTACTGGATTTACTCCTAGCGGCCTGTGCCGCTACTAGCGAAGCCTAGCGGCAATCCAGTAGACCTTGAGCGGGATCAGGGTTGCCAGCTGAGCAAACACGTCCTTGTTTGTTAAGATGGCAGTAATTTGCCTGTTTTAGAAGCCAGTTATACCGGCAGCAGTGGCTCTCCGCATGGGGCCCTATTCTATAACTTTATTATCGAATTCTGCCGGAATCCTAACGTGTTATGTAGAAAGGCCTCGATACGGTGGAGGCGGCATACGAACCAAGGGGCGTGGGTTCGACTCAGGCTGAGCGAGCAGCCTCGCAACAAAGCGTGGGGTGTGTGCGTGGCCCCGGAGCGCCCTCTATAGTGGATATTACGTCTCACATCGCGATGAAAGCAGTTTTATGGCGAGCACGCGATAGCCTCCTATAAAAATATCGTTTCGCTCTCTAGAAATGTTCCATTCGGCGGCGAGAAAACTGATGCTTGGGCGAGATCTCTGGGCTAAACAACAGCAACACCTTACTGTACATCTACCGATATTTTGTGTCTGCTTCTAATTTATTGGAGGAGTCAGCCCAGATGGTTCGAACAATGAATTTGAAAAGCCCCGTTTTGTTGGCTCTCTGTGTTTACCAATCTGGTTGGGTTCCGTTTTACTGGAAATGAACCAGTTCCGCTCGTTCTTCTCATCATAGCCTTCCTTAAAACATCATCATGACCCCCGAGGAAGTCTACACAACATCGATGATTAATACCTCGAGTGCCCAGGACAACATCACCCAGCCCGAGATGGCAAACCAGTCCCAGCACGAGACCTCGTGGGCCCTGTCGCAGCTTGGACCCGACACCCCGGCAAAGCCCCTGACCGCCGAAACCTCGCTGCAGCCAGAAGCTCCTATTTTGTCTAATAACCTTGTTATCACTTCCCAATCTAAACTATCCACAAGTTGCCCCACTCTATTCTTGCCCTCATCCAAAACAAATATGGCGAATCCAGCAACTTTGTGCCGAGCACAGCCTCCGCGACAATCCAAAACAAATCACAAAGTCCTACCATCTTGCTCAAAATTTCAACAAAACAGGGGAAACATATACCCAACCTAAAAGCTTCCAAATCCCACCTTTCACTTATCATGTCACTCAACATACGATCTGTAAGAAACAAAATGGATGAGACCCAATTGTTCCTCTCCAATTATTCCCCAGACATCTTCTGCCTCTCTGAACACTGGCTTTCTCTACCAGAATCAATCTCTTTTTCCATCCCTCCCTATAGCAACGCTGGCATCTATTGCCGCCACACATCTTATGGAGGTGTCGCTATTCTCTCTAAACCCCAATTAGACATCACCCCAATTTTGGGAATTGATCGTCACTGTATAGACAAAATTTTTGAATGCACTGCAGTTGCTTGGGCTTTACCCAACTTACAAATCATTATCCTCTCCATTTACAGATCTCCCTGTGGGGATGTCCATTTATTTCTTGATAAACTAGAGACAGTATTAACTCAAATAACCAATCAATACCCAAAGGCAGACATCTGTGTATGCGGTGATTTCAACATTGACTTTCTTCAACCATCCACCCCTAAAACTAATTTTCAGGATGTCTTTAACTCATTCAATATGTCAGCCACTATATCCACCCCAACCCGAATAACACCTTCTAGTGCCACTCTACTTGACAACATATTGACCACATTCGACTCTGACTCTTTTCAGACTGAGACTTTAGACTCGGGCCTCTCTGATCATCTGGCCATCTCCCTTCAATTCTCCTCTCCCATCCCAAATGTAAATGCTACTGTATTCAAACGCAAATACACTGATGAAAACATCTCTTATTTTCAAACTCTACTCCACAAGGAACACTGGGATACTCTCTTCGATGCTAGCTCAGCTGAAGTTGGGTTCCTCTCATTCCATAACCGATTTCTATCATTGTTTAATAGTGCTTTTCCACTCACAAAAGTTAAAATCAACTCCTCGCAAAACCATAACAAATGGATTACAGAACGGATTCGTACGGAGTCAAAGGAACTCCTCCGCCTCCATTCTGCCTGTAAGCTACATCCTTCTGACACTAATCTAAAGGTAGAATATAATAAGAGGAAAAAATCCCATTCTCGTAATATAAAAGTTACGAAACGCCAGTATCATGACCAACTAATTTCCACCTCGTCTTATAAATCTAAAAGTACATGGCAAATCATCAAATCTGAGACCTCTTCCTCCAAGCAGTCGCCTAATATCTCTCTCGCTGTTGATAATAATGTAATTGATGATCCTACTGAAGTAGCCAACCTCTTTAATGTGTTCTTTAAAGAATCCAGTTACGTTCTCCCTCCCGTATCTCACCAGTCCCTAACCTTTGCTGGAACAAGTTCCACCTCTCCTCTGTTTACTCCGAGACGGCCAATTAATTCGTTCTTTCTTTTCCCTACTAGTGCCACTGAAGTCTTTAAAGTTATGAGAAAACTTAATTCGAAATACTCCTCTGGCCTCGATGGTATCCCTGGTGCTATCATTGCCAAATGCTCTAGATGGCTAGCGTTTCCCCTTTCTCATGCCATCAACCTATCCTTTCATTGTAGCTCATTCCCTTCTATACTTAAACACTCCATGATTATTCCAGTCCACAAGAAAGGAAAAAAAGATGTCCTTAACAATTATCGACCCATTTCATTACTGTCATCATTCTCTAAAATCTTTGAACTAACTATGCACTCCCGTCTTTCTTCATTTCTTAATAAATATGATATCCTTGATAATAGCCAACATGGCTTCCGCGCACGGAAATCCACAACAACTGCAATCTTCTCTTTCCTCTCTGCGCTATATTCTGCACTTGATAAAGGAGATGAGGCTCTTGGACTATTTTATGACTTAAGTAAGGCTTTTGACACCATTGATCACCAGCTGCTCCTCAACAAACTTATGTCCATGGGGATTATGGGTCCGGCCCTCAGCTGGATTGCTTCTTTCCTGTCTAATAGAACCCAATCAGTAAAAATCTCATCCTCCGTAACCAATAAATCAGTTCTTTCTAACCCGCTTCCAATACAGAATGGTGTTCCCCAAGGCTCAGTCCTTGGTCCTCTTCTTTTCCTACTGTATGTCAACGATCTTCCTAAAATTCTTTCTATAGATTCTGTCTCTGAATATGTGAAAAGCTTCCTCTCACAATATGCTGAGGACACAACCCACCTTTTCACATGCCCAAAGCTCACCAACCAATGTACCAATGACCAATCTGTCCCAAAGCCAACTGATCAGCTGCTTATACAAGCTGCCACACTTGGGGCCTCTTGTATGTCCTCATATTGTTCACAAAATCGATTGGCCCTTCAAACGTCTAAAACAGTTTATATCAAGTTCTGCTCAAGTGTTTTAAAACCAACCTCCAGTCCACTCATTCGTCTGGATGGAAACAGCATTGCAGGGGCCATATCTCACAAAATCTTAGGTCTTAATATCACGGAATCTCTTGATTGGTCCCCCCACATTAACAATATTGCATCCAGACTGTTAAGTGGTTGTTTTATGCTCCGTAAGCTGAAAATGATTGCTAGCAAATCATCCCTACTCCTTGTTTATCATGCGTACATTCATTCCATTCTTTCCTATGCTGTCATTTTCTGGGGCTCCTCGCACCATGCACATAGGATTTTTATCATTCAAAAACGAGCTGTTAGAATAATAGCTGGGATATCAAGGGGACAATCGTGCAAGCCCCACTTCAGCAATCTTGGTATCCTCACTCTCCCCTCTACACTTGTCATGACTGCGGCCACCTTTGTTAGGACTAACCCTGAACTTTTCCCCCTTAACGCTTCGAACCATAGTCACATGACTAGATCTAACTCAAATATTTTTATACCCTCTTTCAAACATGCCTTCTTCAAACATAGCCCTGCCTACTTGTGCTCTAAAATTTTTAACTGCCTCCCTGCTGAGATAAAAAATTCTGACTCAGTCGCAACATTTAAAATCAATCTAAAAAACTACCTGCTTCAAAAGACTTTCTACAATCTTAACGAATTCCTGATTGCCACTGACTAGACTATTATATGTATGTATGTATGTATGTTTGTGGTTATTATGTATGTATGTATTATGTGTTTGTATCATATGTACGTATGTAATATAAATGTAATGTTAAATGTTAAATTTCTATGTTTGTTCTTGTTAGTTTTAAGTACATATTCACTCTCTCTCTCTCAAGAGGAGTACACCCTTACATTGTAATGGTCAGTGAACTATGAAATAAATATGAAATATGAAATATGAAATAAATATGTAGCGCAACGGAAATTTCTTAATTACCGTTCAAAGTTCCTACAGAACTGGCCAAACGTTTGACAAAAAAATATTTCAATTACATTTTCTTAGTTGTTTCCTCCCTTGAATAAACTGATGGAATTGATGCAGTGAACATGCGCATAATGGGATCACGATGCAACACAGTTTTAAACTCTGCTTCTGCAAGTGACAGTGAAGTGCCTGTGAATGGAATATACGTCTAGACGTTGAAGACGAGCACGTGTCAGGGTAGACGTGATAGCCTTATAGGGGGGGGGGGGGGGGGGGGGGGCTTTTAAGTGACGTCACGGTAGCCATTTTCTTCTCGAGCATAACCTATGCAAGTAAGTATGTTTTTTTTTTAAATTGCATAAAAGCAGTGTTTAGAAGTAAAAACATTACATTTGTTAAAATATACATTACATAAATTAAAGATAAAAGTAACAAATTACCAAGCATATCAGTTTTACTTCAAAGACACGCATCACCATGCCAAGACAGTTACCACCTCCACATAGTTCGAATGCAACAATAGTCACTCCACATGCAGTGGTTTTTTCAGACAAGCATTAAAATAAATCAAATAAAAATAAATTCATATTTAGAGTTTACCCACTCAGTCACATAACTGAATTTTAGTGGGGACCAACCCTGTAGGCTCCGAACTCTATCGACAAAAGAGCGATAACCAACCAAAGATCGATATTTTTAAATTTGCGCCAATCAATAAAATACATATCAATGAAACTGTCCGACCAGTGTCATCATCACAGCCTACTTATTCATAGGGTGTTAACGATTGTTGATGTACAATATCTCATCTTCGTTAAAATCTACGTCTGAAGATATTGAATGTACTTTTATTTTGATGACAATGTATCTCGTTATCATATTTGAACTAGATAGTTTGTTATTCATCACTCGACGCCAATTAGGAAGAGAAGCCAATAATTGTTGTAATGTCGAGCACTGACGAAGCAGGCTGTTATTTAATCGTAATTGTTTGCTGACGTCACAAGTGGGTCAGCCCCCCCCCCCCCCCCCCCACCCGGTCGACCAACGTGCGCGGGTGTAACACAACCCCAGCGTATTTGTATCCCCGCGGTCGAAAACAAGGACGGCTTTACACGCGAGTGACAGGCGAACCAAGCCGGACAAACCCGATCATCGGTCTAAGATGATCATGTTTGGTCTAAAGGGGAACTCGCTAAATTGAAGTATCTTGAGAACGGTTCAAGATATTGATAAAGTCATTCATAACCGGGATTCAGTTTTGATTATTTTAGATAGGAAGATATTTTTTATATCAATGCGTAAAACAGAGGCAATTTAATACCACCACATCTTCCAACAAAAATAAATAAGGGGCTGCCTCTTGTTAAACCTGTGCGTGTGTGGGGCTGCAAATAACCTTCTTGGACCATGGGGATCTAGCCTATAGCTAGAGGGTACGGTTTACCTTCAGGTTTCTTTGTCGGCAAACCGTAACGTGTATGGGGACCCTAACACTTGTGTATGGGAGGATAGAGAGAGATGGAGAAGGGGGAGAGGGAAGAGGGGAAGCTAATGTAAGAGCACAGAGAGTTTGTTATCTGTGGTGAGAGTAAGGAATGGAGAGTGAGAGAGGGAGGGAGGGAGGAAGGGAGGGAGAGAGTGTGAGAGCACAGAGAGTTTGTTATCTAAGGAATGAAGAGAGGGAAGGAGGGAGAAAGGAAGGGAGAGGGTGTGAGAGCACAGAGAGTTTGTTATCTGTGGTGAGAGTAAGGAATGGAGAGTGAGAGAGGGAGGGAGGGAGGAAGGGAGGGAGAGGGTGTGAGAGCACAGAGAGTTTGTTATCTGTGGTGAGAGTAAGGAATGGACAGAGAGAGAGGGAAGGAGGGAGGAAGGGAGGGAGAGGGTGTGAGAGCACAGAGAGTTTGTTGGATGGAGTAAGGAATGGAGAGTGAGAGAGGGAAGGAGGGAGGAAGGGAGGGAGAGAGTGTGAGAGCACAGAGAGTTTGTTGGATGGAGTAAGGAATGGAGAGTGAGAGAGGGAAGGAGGGAGAAAGGGAGGGAGAGAGTGTGAGAGCACAGAGAGTTTGTTATATGTGGTGAGAGTAAGGAATGGAGAGTGAGAGAGGGAGGGAGGGAGGAAGGGAGGGAGAGAGTGTGAGAGCACAGAGAGTTTGTCATCTGTGGTGAGAGTAAGGAATGGAGAGTGAGAGAGGGAAGGAGGGAGGAAGGGAGGGAGAGAGTGTGAGAGCACAGAGAGTTTGTCATCTGTGGTGAGAGTAAGGAATGGAGAGTGAGAGAGGGAGGGAGGGAGGAAGGGAGGGAGAGAGTGTGAGAGCACAGAGAGTTTGTCATCTGTGGTGAGAGTAAGGAATGGAGAGTGAGAGAGGGAAGGAGGGAGGAAGGGAGGGAGAGAGTGTGAGAGCACAGAGAGTTTGTCATCTGTGGTGAGAGTAAGGAATGGAGAGTGAGAGAGGGAAGGAGGGAGGAAGGGAGGGAGAGAGTGTGAGAGCACAGAGAGTTTGTCATCTGTGGTGAGAGTAAGGAATGGAGAGTGAGAGAGGGAAGGAGGGAGGAAGGGAGGGAGAGAGTGTGAGAGCATAGAGAGTATGCTATCTGTGGTGAGAGTAAGGAATGGAGGGAGAGGGACGGAGGGAGGAAGGAAGGGGGAGGGTGTGAGAGCACAGAGAGTTTGTTACCTGTGGTGAGAGTAAGGAATGGACAGAGATTGATTGATTGATGTTTTATTTCAACTGGCAAGATTAAGACCATATGGTCTTTTCTTACATCTAACCAGCGTTTTTACACAATACAAGACAATAATACAATTTACTTACAAGTTTATACATAAAGCATTACATTTTCACCCTGTTAAAAAGAACTATACAATTTACTCAAAATATAATTAATTAATTCACGTTAGCGTGAGCTCTAATTAATGCTAAGTTATTTCAAATCTATTTCAGATATAAGAATAAGGAGTTAAATACTACTTATATACTAACTAGAATAATGCATAATAATAATAGTTAAAATTAAAAAGAATAATAATTATAATTCTACGGTGAAAACCCCCGAGCTTTGATTATAATAAAAAATAAAAATAGGTATGCCTATTACAGTAATTGTTTAATAGCAAATTTAAAAGCAAATGAGCAAATGAGCAAATGAGAGAGGGAAGGAGGGAGGAAGGGAGGGAGAGAGTGTAAGAGTTAGGTAACAGCTATAATATCGTTTGATATCTGAGCAACCGTGGCTGCTGGTGGGCATCGAACCCGGCTCATAACCACATGGATCGATGCTAGTCCATCATAAAGTGCGTCGTTGCTATGGATACTGAACGTGGCAGGCCGCGTGGTGTAACATTCCGTCGCTCGTGCCTCGTGTGTGTACGGTATGTCGCGCCATGGAAGTATAGTATTGGTTTTGACATACAAGCGATCAAAAACATAACCATCAGTGAAAAGTAAATCAATCCAAACTCGCGCCGTACAACGAATCCAAGTAATCCGAGAAATCTCAATTAAAAATAGTTGAGTTGGATGAGGGTGAGATTAGCTTGGGATTGATTCTGGAACGTTTAATAAGCTATCTAGTATGAATATTGGAACACTTGGATTACCGTTATAGCTATAGTAATCCTATAAGTTCTGGAACGCAGCTAAATATGGGTAGCGGACTACCGGTATTAGTTAATTTGGAGTAGGCAACCCCCAAGTTCATTCGACCTTGATTAATCAGAAGGCGTGACTTCAAAACTGGTAGTTAACTTACGAAAAGTGATTTACTATTAGTTGGGCCTAGTGTAGAGGTGGTACAACAGCGTCCTGCCGCCATATTGCGTAGTCTGGTGCCGCGTAGGGTTGGTAGTAATGATCTGTGATCACCACCTTAGTGATGAGTACCTTCTCCGCAGGGGGTTGGTAGCCCTGCTCTGTAATCACCACCTAATGGGTACCTTCTCCGCAGGGGTTTGGTAGCCCTGCTCTGTGATCACCACTTGATGATTACTTTCTCCGCAAGGGGTTGGTAGCCCTGCTTTATGATCACCACCTGATACGTACTTTGTCCGCAGGGGGGTTGGTAGCAGATTACCTCATGATGGTTACTTTGTCCGCAGGAGGTTGGTAGCAGATTACCTCATGATGGTTACTTTGTCCGCGGGAGGTTGGTAGCAGATTACCTCATGATGGTTACTTTGTCCCCAGGAGGTTGGTAGCAAATTACCTCATGATGGTTACTTTGTCCCCAGGAGGTTGGTAGCAGATTACCTCATGATGGCTACTTTGTCCCCAGGAGGTTGGTAGCCAGTCATGCGGTCCGAGCCCGCCAAGGACTCGACGCCCGAGACCGACTTACCGGGCGCCTGTTGGCTGCAGGACGGAAGTCCAGACGAGACTTACCGGGCGGCCCAGGACACGGGGAGAAGAAGTCGGGCTTGCCGGGTGACCAGGCCGGCCCCAGTGCTGACACCGGACCTAGAGCTGACAGACTCGTCGTCGGTAAGTACATCATACTTCGTGCTGACACCGGATGAAGCTACTAACATGTTTTATATCAATAAACTTGAACTTGGCTTTCGGGTGTAGCCGCGTCGATTATCTCTTAAAAGCTGACGTTTCGGGCAGGTTACACTACCCATCTTCAGAGCTAAAACTTGAAGAAGTCACAGAATGAAACCTACTCGGTCCAGCTCCACTCTGTGACTGTGACAAGCCCTATTGTTCCCGCGTATCGTTCTCACTCGTTAGCCACCCCGCGCCTGTTCTACCGGTTCGACTCCGTCGTTATCTCCTGACGTAATCTCCGATAGCGCTCGCCGTGTTTCCCGCGCGTTGTTGATGCGTTGTTGATGCGACCTACTATAGTAGGTCTCCAAATGCAGCTCAACTTCAGTTTTTTATCCATGACATACAGGCTTCCCATTGGTTTTTGCCATGGTGAAAACGAGTTATACTCTGCCCAAGACTACTTTACATATGCTTTCGTCACAGGCGACGGACTCGTAGCCAACCAGCGAACCGCCCGAGACACACCCGCGCAAATACCGGTCGCTGATTGGCTACGAGCCTGTCGCCTGTGTCGAAAGCATGTGTAAGATAGCCTTGGGAGAACCCTCCTACATATTTATCCCAAGTTCATAATACCGGGCCAGGTTTTCTCTTTGCTTTCCATGTTATGGATGAGATAAGTGAGTGCAACTGTGTTTCAGGTGAGCGATGACATGGTATCCAGCATGCGCATCACGCGAAGGTTCAGCGGCGGCTCGACGGCGCTGGCGGTAGCTGCGCAGAGAAGGAGGAAGCCGACCATGAACGCCAGAGACAGGAACGTGCGCAGACTCGAGAGCAACGAGCGAGAGCGCATGCGCATGCACAGCCTCAATGACGCCTTCCAGGTACGACCTTCACTTGACCCTGTGTGTCCTTGCCGCGCGGTGACCAATCACAGCGTTGTCTCAGTGGCGGCTCGTGGGGTTTGAAACGGGCAGGGCACAAATCAGTTAACATTTAAAAACGGTAGTTAGTCTTCATTTAGAAGTAAATAACAGCACATGCAAACTTACCTGATAATTTAATGTCTGTAATCTAGTTCTACTCTTCTTTCTGTAGACTCAGCGAATTTCTCGATTACCTGCTTGTCAAATCTGGGAATGCAATCTATTAGAAGTTCTATTTTTAATTTGGCATACCTGAGTTATACACAAGTCAATACTAGTCTGTATAGAGAGAGAGAGAGAGAGAGGCCTTGGTCGGCCTAATGTCTTTGCTACCAGTCTCTCTTCATAATTCAAATGTTTATGTTTTATGTGCCTCACCTCGTTCATTTTGTTTGACTATTACTACAAAGTCAAAAGCGACACATCACACAGTGACACAATACAACACGCACACGCACTATACACTAGAACAAAGACAACCACCTGTCTACACACAACACCACGCCCACACGTACTTACATAAACAGCGTCTCGCTCCGTACTGGGGCCCTCGACAAAACATGCTCATTCGTCATGTGAAATCTGCCGTCTCCACTCACTTATCAGCGGAAAAACGTAACTGCGCATGCGCGGTATGAGTGTTATCGGCATGGGCTCCCCCCCCCCCCCCCCCCTGGGAATCACCAGGCAACAAAATGCAAGACGCGATAAACCCAAAGACACGGCGGCCAGCGATAACGGTAGCTAAACGTAACCGTAACAAACTCTGTTTGAGACTTCGGGTACCGCCGTCTGCCTGGATAAGTCAGCGCACCGCGCCTTTATTTGAATGTGCACATTACAATTAAAACTTTCCGATTTTATGTAAACATACCACAGGTCCACTACTCGTAATTTAATGTGAGTGATTGTTGGCAGTTGGCGTTAGGGGAGGGGGGGCACTTGCCCGTGTGCCCTTATGGGCGAGCCGCACCTGCGTTGTCCATCGCGGTGCTGCCGCGCGGCAAGATACATAATTGTATTGTTTAGAGTGTTAGACACAAAGAGCTTGGAAAGCGCGAGGGTTTGAGTGTTTTGTTCCAATCTTTTAAATGACAAAAATTTGGAATGATCAGGGCTAGACATGACATCAGGGCATCATCATGACCTAAAAATATTCTCAAAAAACGATTCAAAATTAAGATAAACGATGAGAAACGATTATTCAAGTTGAAGTGTTTGGATAAAATTATACGATTTCAGTAACATCTGTTTTAAATATGATTTATCTGTAGATCTTGATATTCAAATTTGATACTGGATGTCATGTTACATATTCGGAGGGAAAATCAAAGATTCTTACGCGGGGCAAGGTATATACTAGTTTTGTCTATGAAGACAGGGTTGACCCATGCCCGGTTCATGAAGGAATGGACCGGTTCACTCATCATTATTGCATTCATTCTATCAATAAGACGCACTCCCACGATAGAAGAGAAAGTGGCACGTTAGCTGTGGCACGTAAAAATAATAGTCACAACAATCCTTATGTTATTCAGGTTTTATATTGTTCAATAAAATGTTGAAAGAAAATAAGATGACAAGAGAAGGTGTTTTTGTGCCACCTTTGTTGACAATGAATTTGCATGATTTTAACTGTGACTGTGTTGTGTGTAATGGCCATGTCCATGATTTCAACAAATGGATGGCCAATTATTGTCCATGATGTTAATAATTGTAACTTAAGTAATGTATTTTTATTATTATTATTATTATTATTATTATTATTATTTTTATTATTATTATTATTATTATTATTATTATTATTATTATTATTATTATTATTATTATTATTAGTATTATTTTATTGTTGCAATACATACAAACTCGGTCAAAACCGGCATAAACATGTTGTACGCAAATGTCAAGTATTTCCATGTGTTTATACCTAATTAACATCAACTTAGAACTACTTAATATATCATTGTCCACATTATTTTTTCCAAACCGAACTGTGGATGCTATGTACGGTCGTGGCTGATTTGTACTCATCCCAGCATTGTTATTATTATTATTTTTATTATTATTATTATTATTATTATTATTATTATTATTATTATTATTATTATTATTATTATTATTATTATTATTATTATTATTAGTATTATTATTATTATTATTATTATTATTATTATTATTATTATTATTATTTTATTGAATGTATCACAATCATACAATCTCGGTCAAAACCGGCGTTAACATGTTATACGGACGTAATGTCAAGTATTTCCATATGTCTACCTTATTTAACTTCACTAATTACATGTTACTAGTTTAAACAGTCATCAATCTCGGTCAAAGCCGGTGTTTACATGTTATACGGACAATACAGATGTAATGTCAAGTATTTCCATGAGGTATCTTGTTCAACTTCAGTAATTACTGTCTTATTAGTACTTGTTCATAGTATACACTGCATAATGATATGATCTTATTTGCGTTGTCTTCGTGTGTGTCTTCTTTGCGTCGTGTTACTGTTTGTACGGTCGTGGCCGATTTCTCGAAGCCATCCTAGTAATTCTACTCTATGGACAATGGAAAACCACGAAAACCATGTCAGGATGGATGTTGTTTCGAAGGATTCACTCTCATAGGTTAAACTAGTTCTAAATGTTCTTCGAAATGTTAATGTTCACGTCATGTTCTGTCAAAATTATTTTAACAGCTGTCAAAGTTCGTTTTGTTGTTTCGAAAAGTCAATGCACTCGGTCGATACACTTCCAAGTTTGATTGATTATTTGGGCTTAAAGTCTCATATTTTTGCAACGAGGCTAATCGAGACAATGAGTGGGTGATATATGAAGATAAAATAGGGGGCTGTTTGGAGGAAATGGGACAATAGGGCACTAGCAACACCAAAAGACAACAATGAAACACATGAATTGAATCGATGGACAAACAACAAGCTGTCAAAAATAATTTCTTCTGATTTTGGAAAACAAAACAAAAAACAAACAAATAGACATACAAAACTTTCACTAAGTCGTTGTCTATCATTAAAAGTGTTTAATGGCGAGCAGTTACTATTGCTACACTTGTTTTTATTTCTATGGTTGCAATTTTATTATTTTGACAGCTGATTGTGTGTCCATCAGTTCAATTCATTTGTTCCATTGTTGTCTGTTGGTGTTGCTAGAGCCCTATAGGAGGGCGGGGTGGAAAGGGGAAGGGGAGGAAAGGGGATTGGGGTGCGGACTGCATGATCGAAAGTCACTAGTATTTCCTTTCAACGTCCTTGATACGAGTCCTCTCGCGATTCCTCTGGTGAGGTCTCGTCGAACTCCAAAACCGCGCGCGCTGTTAGCGGCAATTTTGTGGACTGCCTCTCGTAATCAAAGACGAAAAGTCTTCTCAATTCTGAAAAGATTGAAAAGTGCTTACGTACATCTGCTAATACATCTAACTTTATTCATATAATCTTGGTAAATTATGAGTAATGAATGATATGAACTAAATCCACGCCTATATTGACCTAATTTGTCTGCCAAAATTATCTACCTTCATTTGTTCCTATGTTAAACAAAACGGAGTCCCGACTATCTCGGAACAACCACTTAAAACTAAATTAAACTATTACTTATGTGAATATAAATGCAAACTAGTACTTCCCTTCAATTTCCCTCGTAGTAGAC
>OX246743.1:21107834-21200334 GCA_945910005.1 Isoperla grammatica
ACCATGTCAGAATGGATATTGTCTCGAAGGATTCGTTCTCATAAGTTTAAACTAGTTCTAAATGTTCTTCGGTATGTTAATGTTCGCGTCATGTTCTGTCAAACTTATTCCCTATAACAGCTGTCCAAGTTCGTTTTGTTGTTCCGAAAAGACAATGCACTCAGTCGGTACACTTCCCAGTTTGATTGAAAGTTCACTTCAAAATATATCCATGTATGTAGCAGCCCTCGCCAGGGGATATACGGACCTTGACGATTCCCCTGGTAGGGTCTCGTCGGACTCCAGAACCGCGCGCGCTGTTAGCGGCAATTTAGTGGACTGCCTCTCGTAAATTTCCAATTACTTCTTGGATGTCAAAGACGAAAAGTCCTCTCAATTCTGAAAAGATTGAAAAGTACTAACGTGCAACTGCTAATACATCTAACTTTATTCATATAATCTTGTTAAATTGTGAGTAATGAATAATATGAACTAAATCTACGCCTATATTGACCTAATTTATGTCTCCCTTATTATTTTTATTTTTATTATTATTATTATTATTATTATTATTATTATTATTATTATTATTATTATTATTATTATCTTTATTTATCACATCACCAGATGGCAGGTACATTATTAGTCTACAGCACCAAAGGTGATCCTCACCTCTTAGGTGCTGCAACCACATAGTATAAAAAATGACATTACAAAGATTTTACACATTACAAAAATAATTACATTTTAAAAAGATTTTACATATCACAAAGATTATTATATTACACATAAATCAAATATAGTTGAATTCATGACACCGCGTGGCCCTGCGGTGCGACGCAGTACGAACCCGGGCCAACCCAAAACACCCGCACCGCATCGCAGGACCACGCAATGTCATAAATTCTACATAAAACAATTATATAAACATAACATAAAGACTTCAATATAAAAACTGATATCAAAATATTATAGAACCTTTCTCAAAATGCGAGCAGTACCCAGAATGGCTGTCTTCTGTAGTTCCCTTGTGTTATGTTGTCCTGGTATATCTTCTAAATAATTTTGAAATGTTTTGCTGATGGCACCTGTCGCTCCAATTATGATCGGGATTACCTTTGTCCGCATCCCCCACATTCTCTGGGTTTCAATTTGTAAGTCTTTGTATTTGGTTTTCTTTTGCGCCTCCTTAGTTGTGATGTTATTGTCAGAGGGCACCGCTACATCCACCATAATACATTGTCTATTCTCATGATCTTTAATAATAATTATTATTATTATTATTATTATTATTATTATTATTAATATTATTATTTTTATTATTATTATTATTATTATTATTATTATTATTATTATTATTATTATTATTATTATTATTATTATTATTATTATTATTATTATTATTATTATTTTATTGTTGCAATACATACAAACTCGGTCAAAACCGGCATAAACATGTTGTATGGACATAAATGTCAAGTATTTCCATGTGTTTACCTTAATAAAATCTACTTAGAACTAAGTAATTATACCATTGTCCATATTATTTTTTCCAAACCAAACTGTGGATGCTATGTGCGGTCGTGGCCGATTTGTACTCATCCCAGCATTCGCTCTTTGTATGGTGGAAACCACGAAAACCACCATCAGGATGGAGAACTTTTTGAAGTCTTCATTCTTCTTAGTTCAAAAATTTTCGCACTATCCTACACGTGTTCAAAATTATTGCTTTTTGCATCTCGATGTATATGTTCGGTTGGATACCAATAAGTTTAATAATGTCATGGAGTTTACGCGGAACAATGTCATTTGCTGATATGATTAACGGTACAACAGTTAAATTATTCTTCTTCCACAACCTTTTAATTTCAATAGATAACTCCTATCTGTTTATCTTTTCCCGCCAAGTTGTCTCTACATTGTGGCATAAAGGGTCGGCAACATCAATTAAAATCGTTTCTATTTTTTTATTTATTTATTTATTTTCAAGATGAATACAAGAAATACTTATTATAATACAGAGATCTGGCCCCCAAAGAGTAGGAATTACTCGCAAGCAGGGGGCCTTCAAAAACAGGAAATGATTTAATAGATGATGAGATGATGGCGGGAGGTATGAACACTTACATTTGTAGGCTAAGGGCCTACTACGTAGTATGATTTATGTATTATCAACAGAAGTGAAAATAGTGAAAATATGATTGAGAATAGTGATGAAAAAAGAAGTAAATAAAGAGTACATATAAAGAATGAAGGAAACACAGACATATTTTGTTCTAATAGGAAATGTGGTAGATCTTATAGTCCAAGAGCACCAATAGTAGGTGAAATAATGATAATGATAAAAACATAACATAAATTTAAGATGAAATTTAGGCCTAGACATGTTTACATTTTTTAAATTGTGATTATAGTAGAGATTACTATTACTAGTACTATTGGCTCTATCATACTGTAAAAAGTAATTACAACAAACGTCATTACAAAAAATAAAAAATAACCAATATAACAAACGGACGTTTAGGGCCCCACAACTGCTTGTATACATGATGATACCATATCATTATAACAAAGTAATATGTTGGTCCCTTAGAGTTTGTTGTAATTACTTTGACTGTACTACTTGTTTACATATTTCACCATAAGCCAAATTTTAATATCATTTTTAAATTTATAGTCACATGGTTGGTATCTAATTTTAGCTGGAATGTTATTATATAATATGTATCCTGAAAAGGTTATAGAATTTTTGCCATAATTGCTATTGATTGATCTAATAAATAAATTCCCTTCATTTCTAGTTTTGTAATTGTGCTGTTGGTATTCTAGTATGTGGGTGGTGTAGATTTTACCTTGTTTAATATTTCTTATGAGAAGAATTTTTCCATATTGATGTATTACTGACAAAGGTATTATTTTAAAATTTTGATAAAGGTCCACAGAGGGATATCTGAATGGGAGTTGATATAGGCTTTTAATTGCTCTATTTTGAAGAACCTGTAGGTCATGGATAATATACTGTGCAGCGTTCCCCCATATTGTATTAAATAAGTAAGATGCGAGTGTATGAGTGAGAAATATATCGGGCGAAGTGTGTGAGGCGGAAGTAGATAGGATAATTTCCACATAATTCCAATAATGGAAGAGATTTTTTTACACAGGTACTGAACATGTTCTTTCCATCGTAACAATTTGTCTACATAAAGTCCTACATACTTGATTACTTGAACTTCTTTAATTTGTTGGGTGCCAAGAAGGATAGATTTACCATGATTTCTGTTTGTTTTGGGTGATGACATTATAATGAAGTAAGTTTTATCAGCATTTAAAGTTAATAGATTCAGTCGCAAGAATTCAGCAAGTACAATGAGATCAAGTTGCATGTTGTTAAGAATATCTTCCAAGTTTTTTCCAGAATAAATAAGAATAGTATCATCAGCATACAGTTGGATGGTACCATAGAGTTTAAGATTACCTAGATCATTGATGTATATGAGAAATAAAATTGGTCCTAAAATAGATCCCTGAGGGACACCAATGTCTATATTAGATAATGTGCTGGAAGCATCATTTAAGAACACTAGTTGCTTTCTATTTGTGAAATAACTTTTAAACCAGTCTAGGACCACACCTCTAATCCCATAGTGTTCTAGTTTTTTGAATAGGATGTCTCTGTTGACCGTGTCAAATGCCTTGGACAAATCTAAAATTAGAGCCGCTGTGCTATCATGATTATCAATGCTTGTACGAACCTTGGTAATAAAGTCATTGGCTGCTGATGTTGTGTTTGAAGATTCACGAAAACCATATTGGCCTTTATAAAGGAAATTAATGTCATTTAGATAGTCCATTAATCTTCCTTTAACTACGGTTTCAAATATTTTCGACAATGTATTGAGAACTGAAATCGGAAATCGGACTTCTTGTCAATAAATATAATATCCGGTCTATTGTGATGTATGGTTTGGTTTGTTATAACTGCCCGGTCGTAATATAATTTGTAGTCTTTACTCTTTACTATCTAATACCTTTTCAGGCTTGTATTTGCAATACGCAGTGGTTGTGTTTATAAGTTTATACTTCATGGCATTTTTTTAAAATTTGTTTTTATTATTATTATTATTATTATTATTATTATTATTATTATTATTATTATTATTATTATTATTATTATTATTATTATTATTACTATTATTATTATTATTACTATTATTATTATTATTATTATTATTATTATTATTATTATTATTATTATTATTATTACTATTATTATTATTATTATCTTTATTTATCACATCACCAGATGGCAGGTACATTATTAGGTTGGAATTCATAGTCGGCCCCTACACCTAGGGGCACCCATTGTTGCTATGGATTTGTTTTGTTTATGGGAAATAACATGCAAACAATTGTTACCTTGGTAACAATGGGCGCCCCTAGGTGTAGGGGCCGACTATGAATTCCAACCTTAGTCTACAGCACCAAAGGTGATCCTCACCTCTTAGGTGCTGCAACCACACATTACAAAATATGACATTACAAAGATTTTACACATTACAAAGATAATTACATTTTAAAAAGATTTTACATATCACAAAGATTATTATATTACACATAAATCAAATATAGTTGAATTCATGACACCGCGTGGCCCTGCGGTGCGACGCGGTACGAACCCGGGCCAACCCCCCAAAAAACAAAACACCCGCACCGCATCGCAGGACCACGCAATGTCATAAATTCTACATAAAACAATTATATAAACATAACATAAAGACTTCAATATAAAAACTGATATCAAAATATTATAGAACCTTTCTCAAAATGCGAGCAGTACCCAGAATGGCTGTCTTCTGTAGTCCCCTTGTGTTATGTTGTCCTGGTATATCTTCTAAATAATTTTGAAATGTTTTGCTGATGGCACCTGTCGCTCCAATTATGATCGGGATTACCTTTGTCCGCATCCCCCACATTCTCTGGGTTTCAATTTGTAAGTCTTTGTATTTGGTTTTCTTTTGCGCCTCCTTAGTTGTGATGTTATTGTCAGAGGGCACCGCTACATCCACCATAATACATTGTCTATTCTCATGATCTTTAATAATTATGTCTGGCTTATTATGCTGAATATATCGATCTGTGTAGACTTGACTATCCCAGAGTAATGTTATTGAGCCTTGATGTATTGTACTTATTGGATGATGCTCGTACCAATTAGTACAAACATCTATATTATAGAAACGACATATATCCCAGTGCAGACGTGCACAAACCCGGTTATGTCGCTCTATATACTCATGTTTGGCCAAAATTGGGCAACCTGATACAATGTGGTCCACTGTCTCATTAAATTGTTTACAAAGACGACAATGAGCATCAGTTCGGGTCTTATAAATTTTTTTCTCAATATATCTGGTTTTCAATGCTTGGTCTTGGGCTGCAATCAGAAGGCTTTCAGTCTCTCCTTTAAGATCTCCTTGCTTGAGCCAAGTGAATGTATCCATCTTACTGTAATCTTCTTGTTCAATTTTTCGGAGAAACTGTCCATGCATCATTTTGGATTTCCATTTCTCCGTACCAAGAAGTTGCAGTTGATGTTTAACATTCATTCTCAAACATCGGAATTGTTCTTTTAGGGATTGATTGTTATGTTGAAGTGAGCACTGAAGTTCTTCTTGAAATTTGATCGCTCTTTTAGTAATGGATGTTGTGTTTGGTTTCTCGTGATCATAATCATTCATAATCTCAACATATCTATCATTTTCTTTATTTTCCAGGTATGCTCGTAATCCGATGATAGCTATTTTAAAAATAGATTCAATCTTTAAGAGTCCCCTTCCGCCTTCTGATCTAGAAATGTACAGCCTCTCAGTTTCAGCACGGCGATGATGCATTCCATACATAGTTAGAAGCTTTCTGGTTTTACGGTCTATATTAAGAATCTCCTCTAATCTCCAATCTATGATACCAAAACTGTAGTGTAACACAGGTACTGCATAGGCTATTATTATTATTATTATTATTATTATTATTATTATTATTATTATTATTATTATTATTATTATTATTATTATTATTATTATTATTATTATTATTATTATTATTTTTATTATTATTATTATTGTTATTATTATTATTATTATTATTATTATTATTATTATTATTATTATTATTATTATTATTATTATTATTATTATTATTATTATTATTATTATATTAAAGTACATACGGAAGTGTAAAATTTACTTATATGCTGATGATACCGCTCTAATTGCCGTTCATAAGAACTTAAACATTGCTAATCATTATCTACAAACTGACTTTCAAAATTTACCATTGTGGGCCCACGATAACGGGTTGGTTATAAACGTAGCAAAAACTTAAATCGTGCATATATTATGTAACCCTTTAAACATTGATCGGTTAAGCACCGTGAGAATTATCTCTCATTCCTATGATTGCATGCATGGTGAAACTTGTACTTGTAATACTGTTATTGATTGCGTTGACAGCCACATGTATCTAGGATTAATAATTGATAATCGGTTTAATTGGGTTCTGCACATCAATAAATTATGTAATAAATTAAGATCATGTCTCGGTCAAATGTATTGTATAAAAACTATGCTTCCTTCAGATACTCTCAAAACAGTTTACTTATCTCTAGCAGAATCAATATTAATGTACGGTATATTAGCATGGGGTAACGCGTCATTATCAAATCTAAGGCATATTACAGCTTTGCAACATCAAATGGTCACGTTCTTTACCAAATCTCATAGAAATATTGACTGCGTTGAGTCCAGCGTCTATAAAAAAGGTGACGTTTTGCCTATCCACATGCTATATAAGTATTGACTCGCTTTTCAGTTTTATTTTAAAAATGATTTTAAAATGATTCTTCAAAATCCAATCACCACGCGTTCTCAAATATCACATTTATATAGGGTCCCTAAATATTTCAACAAACACGGCGCGAGAACGCTTAATTATTCCACATACTTTTAACGAGTTGCCACTTAGCCTAAAAGTATTAAATTCAATTAGCATAATTAAAAGAGGGCTAAAGGATTTTTATTTAAATAGTATTTAATCTCATATCAATTCTTTGTTTGTACGTTAGTTGTTGGGTTTTCATCGTTGTATTCATAAATTTAATTTTGTCTTTATTAAAATCATGTGATTTCAAAGTAGTTGTCAAACATGCATATGTTTTCTGTCTTCTATCTTGATATTTTGTATCGTAATCGTTCTCATTATTAGTTCCATGTTGTATTATATTCTACTGTCACTTTCATTTTGTTTCCATCTTACTGTGCACTGAATTGTTATTTATTTTGTGTAATCCACAGTTAAGCCTCATGGCTTTGTGGAACAAGTTGTTCTGTACTTTTCATTTTGTATTCTAATAATAATAAAGTTAGTGCGATGTATTAAAAAAAAAAAATATTATTATTATTATTATTATTATTATTATTATTATTATTATTATTATTATTATTATTATTATTATTATTATTATTATTATTATTATTATTATTATTATTATTCACGCTGACGCTTCACGCTGTAATTTGCATCATATTCAAAAACTACAAAATAACATTATCCGCATTATGAGACCAGACCATTACAACTTCCTTCCAATACGTGATTCTTATATAATGTCTAACGTGCTTCCGGTTGGGAAACTTTTTACTTACAGACTATTCTAAATTTTTATTTTAAAGATTCCTATAAAGAGCTAGTTCAAAAGCATAAAATTACACGTAGTTATTCCAAAATTCTGTACAAAGTCCCCTTTTTTAATAACAAACATGGCCAAAGGTGTTTAGAATATCTAGTTCCTAAGTACCTTAATGAGTTGCCTATTGATTTGTCCACCATCACACATTTATGGGAAGTCAAGCATTATTTGAAAAGCTACCTTTTAAATATTTAATCTCTATAAAGTATCCTATCATTATGAGTTTAAATTGAGTTTGAAGCCATCCAGTATTATGTCTAGTGTCTATTCGTTATGAGTTTAAATTGAGTTTGAAGCCATCCAGTATCATGTCTTGTGTCTATTCATTATGAGTTTAAATTGAGTTTGAAGCCATCCAGTATCATGTCTAGTGTCTATTCATTATGAGTTTAAATTGAGTTTGAAGCCATCCAGTATCATGTCTAGTGTCTATTCATTATGAGTTTAAATTGATTTTGAAGCCATCCAGTATCATGTCTAGTGTCTATTCATTATGAGTTTAAATTGAGTTTGAAGCCATCCAGTATCATGTCTAGTGTCTATTCATTATGAGTTTAAATTGAGTTTGAAGCCATCCAGTATCATGTCTAGTGTCTATTCATTATGAGTTTAAATTGAGTTTGAAGCCATCCAGTATCATGTCTAGTGTCCATTCATTATGAGTTTAAATTGAGTTTGAAGCCATCCAGTATCATGTCTAGTGTCTATTCATTATGAGTTTAAATTGAGTTTGAAGCCATCCAGTATCCTGTCTAGTGTCTATTATTTATGCATATTATCTTTATAATTGTTCACATGGAAGTGTTATTGAACTTTATATTAAGAATTTTGTTGTTACTTGTGTTTTGTTTATTATTGTTTTGTTAAAAATTGTACCAGTTCTCTCTGCAATGTTTGTATTTATGCAACCCACTGTTAAGCTAAGGTTTTAGCTTAGTTGGAAGTCTTATTTAATGCGCAAATAAATAAATAAATGATTATTATTAAAAAAAAATTATTTTTATTATTATTATTATTATTATTATTATTATTATTATTATTATTATTATTATTGTTATTATTATTATTATTATTATTATTATTATTATTATTATTATTATTATTATTATTATTATTATTATTATTATTATAATTATTATTATATTATTTATTATTATTATTTGTATTATTATTTCCACACTTTCTGTTCTCAGTCGCTGAGAGAGGTGATCCCTCACATCAAGAAGGAGCGCAGACTCTCCAAGATTGAGACACTGACCCTCGCCAAGAACTACGTGATGGCGCTTACCAACGTGATATGCGAGATGCGAGGGGAGGAGTCTCCCTACGCGGCCGCCCTCGCCGGCATCGACCCCGAGATGAAGGGGGTCCCCCCCGACCCCAACACACTCTCCGAGCAGGCGTTCGAAGAGCACGACAAGAGCTTCTACGAGGATAGTAACTTTCCGCACAAAGACTAACCCCCCCCCCCCTTTAGCCTACCTGACAAGTGGACTATACTACCTTAGGTATCTCCCGCGACAACGCCCGCGAAATTTTATTATATAGTCGTGTTATCTTGTGAAACAATCTCCCTCCCCAAAGTGGAACTTTTACTTTAGCCGCGAGCACATGCAGAGTCATGTTTGTTCGAGGGACACGTCCAAACTGAACTGTACCGATGAAATAGCCTACATTGTGGCCAAAGAAGATGGATGGTTTCAAGTTGCTGAACGGACTCTCTCTCTCGGATGTGTCATGTGGTAGAATCACTTCCACTGTTCGTTCCCGTCTGCCGTAGTCAAGGTTCTCACATGTGACGTCAACAACTTGAACTGGTGACAGTCTCCATGGTTACAACTTTCTTTCATATTATATTAGCAGCGTTATTTTCTTGTGTGACTTGTCCATCAGTTTAAATTAATTTTCTTCATTGTTGTTGCCGTGCTGGCTTGCAAGAAGCCTAGTATAGTGTTAACAAGGTGTGTTGTGGATCAGGGTAGGTGTAGTCTTCTTCTTCTTCTTCTTCTTCTTCCATCACCAGATTGTCCGTCCACTAGAATTCAGCCAGACGTTCTCTCTCATCATCGTAGACCATGACCTACCCCCCCCCCCCCCCTCCACCCGGCAACCAGACGTGTGGGTACCCTTAAAGCAGTCACTGCTCTGAGTCTAATGGCCATATACACAGACAACTACTATCAAGTTAAGTACAGGATTTTGTTGCTATCAAATTAACTCGACTGTCCACCATACCGCCCTAAGTGTGTATTACCACCCTCACACTTGTCTCGATTGCTACAGAGTAGGGTATTGTTGCTGACCGGCTGAGGGGACATCTGTGACTAGACCCGCTCCACGTGGCAGCGCTGTTTTCATGTCACAGTTTCCCTTCGTATAACCGTAGGTTCCTACTTAAGCTCAGTTTACACACTTATTTAAGGTTTATGGTTTTATTTTCCTGTTTTACTTAGGATCGTTACCATTGGCCGGATCTATAAAACATCACCTCTTATTGGCTGGGCTAAGAATTTTCGGTATAAGAGCTAACGTTGCTATGGTTTCCTTGAATCTTAAAACTTCGAAAAGTGTGTGAACGCTTTAATGCTTTCGGCTTGATGTGATTTTGTTAAACCTTAAATAAGCTTAAGGTATTTGCTGTTTCCCATGTATACATCCAACACACAGCCGCGTGGATAACGCCATTGGTTGTCAAGGTGTCGAGACAATATCATGGTGGCGGTGTATCGACATGTGTGGTTTCCAACAACAGACAGAGTTCTGGTTGGAGGGTTGTTAGCCACGTGTTGCGTGTGTCATATCATGTGCACTGTTGTACTTGCAACAACGATCGCCTACATTCCAGTTTGTTTGTGTTTTGTTTGTGTTTGTTCTCACTCGACGAATGTCGTAATTACTTTCTCAGAGCAACAAAGGATTGTGTTGGTCCACTGTCAACAACAATCAACAAGATGGCTATATATACCAGTGAAGAAGATAAAGCCATATCACATTAGGTTCCGAACTGACAATTGCAATCGTAGATTCGAGCTTACGATTGGCGGCGCATGCGCAGTAGCTCAGTTCGGCCAGTCTACGATTGCAATCTTTTTATAGACCGAGCTCTAAAATAAGATTGTGAATCGTAGATCCGAGTCACGTGAACCAATCAGGAAGGAGAACGGTTAAATACGTATTGAGCACTGTCACAACATAACCTCAAGCAAGTTAACTTTAATGGAAACAAAGAGCCAATAACTGTAATTATATATTTGTTTGTGATTAAGGCTTGTCTTATCAAGGCTGGTCCACACAGATTTTTAAGACATAATGCATAAGGTTACGTTGTTTTAAAAACAACAATGAAAACAACGTCTCAAAACTAAAACTTTGTGTGAACGCCAGTACGTGTTTCCTATGATCCAACTTTACGACTACGCGTTAAACCTTAAATCCTATGTCTTAAAAATCTGTGTGGACCAGCCTTTAGTTATTATTTTTGAATTTATTTCCTAGTTGAACGATTTTAGGATTTTCAGCTGGTCAAGTGTGATTGGATAATTGTAGATTGCGATTGCAATTGGCGACTCCAGTCTACGATTCATGGGCTATAACTAGATCGGACGAGATGAGCGTGGCCTCTTTCGTCTGTACTGTCCATGCTTATCAAAGATCAGTTCTACCAACACGAGAGAAAGAAAAGTTACTAATCTTTCGTTCATGTAGGTGGAGTGCGCCATCTTGTCGAGAAGTGAAAGTAGAGCGCTATTAGAAGTGAGCAGCCGGAAGTCTCATACGGTTCCACGTTGAAAGTAGGCCTACGCACTTCATCTGTAAATAACGTTCAAATGTGATTGAATTCTGAAATTGCATTGAGGTTGCTAGTTATAAACGATAGAAAGAAATTGTAAAAAGCCCAATGACGGTATAGTAAAATGTCTAGTTTTATTCTCACGACTCCTACGCCCACCCAAGCTAGGTTTAGATAAAGTCTACTGTTCCACGTTCAATTTTACTCAGACCCGGTTCCACCAAGCCTTAAACTTAAGTTTAATATTTTTAAACCTAGCTTAGATTGAAAAGACGTTCCACCACGACTAAACTCAAGTTTAAAAATAAGAGTAGCTTTATTAAACCCGAGTTTAAATCAGTTTGGTGGAACCGGGCCTTAGTGGGCGAAGAGCAAACAGGTGGATTAGCAAGATATGTTGGCCAAAGAAGTCGAGAGAAGTGTGGCAACGTGGTAGTGTCAGCCAGTTCGGCAACACAGCAATTTGTCTTTTCGCAGAGCTACGCAGCCTATACAGAAAGTTGAAATTATTTTCTATGGAGCGCTCGTGTATTTTTGTTGTACGTACCGTCCCTTCTTGTGTGTGTTTACCTGTC
Source organism: Isoperla grammatica (assembly GCA_945910005.1). Taxonomy (NCBI): domain Eukaryota; kingdom Metazoa; phylum Arthropoda; class Insecta; order Plecoptera; family Perlodidae; genus Isoperla; species Isoperla grammatica. The sequence goes on from OX246743.1 coordinate 21,119,923, forward strand.
ATGTCCTTCTCAATTGTGACAATACAGCTCTTGATTGCCTCGTCTCCCGCAACGCAGGGGCGAGATTTGTGCTGCTAATGACTACGCAGAAAACATCCGCCGCTCAGCTCCTCTTGTCGTTGTCGTTCAGAACTGTATCTCATATCCTTATCTACCGCCGCTTTCATGCACTTTCAACGACAATCAGCAGATGCCTGGCATTGTTCTTTGACACACTCGTAAAGGCAGTCTTCCGCTTAGTAGAGTACGAAGCTTCATTATATATTCACGCTCATACACTGTGTTAGGAATTTCCAGATATCCAATATGCGGCTTTAAATATCACTAAGCAACTAGAGAAGTAGAAAATTAAGTTGGTATTATTGGATTCTGCTATTTGGTCAGCCATGCGAGAGTTAGGACTACTTGACGAGTGTTGTCCTACGGTAATGCCGGTGAAGAAATCGCTCCATTGCTCAACAGTAATTCATGATTAGGCTTCCATTCTGAATGACAATTACCTGCTGTATATCGCTTCAATCATTGAGTGTTATTGTAGGTAGGACATACCCGCATCGGCCGCGGTTGTCCGTCTACTGTTTTTCACCTATCAACATAATCTAGTCGGCTAGTAGCAGAACGCAAGTGCGTGGACGATGACAGCGCACGAACAAGTGATGCGTGCATGCGTTTACATTCTGCTACTAGCCGACTAGCGTAACGTTGACTGTATACGAAGCGGTAGAAAGCAGAAACAGCTGCTGGCGGTGGGTTCTACACTCAACGGTTGTATAGTACCTTGTCATCGTCCAGTACCGCATTGAACCACGTCCATTCACCATGGACTTACAAAGCTAAGTCCATGCATCCACGACGTTCACATCTCCACATAGTCTCGAATTAGTTTATAATTTTATAGTATAGTGAATAGTAGCAATCCACTATTAGTTCCAGATAGTGCATTTATTTGTAGAAACAAACGTGTATCCTTCCAAAGTCGAGACTAGCATGCAGCTTTGCTCAGTTGAACTGTTTGAGACGACAGTTTTGACAGTCGAAACCAGTGGACGAGTTCAAAGTGTTAAATTGTTCTAGTGTGAATAGTGTATTCCAAATCATCACACGTTCAAAGAGTGTGAAATATTTTCGGTTAATTCTAACCAAAGCGAGAATGGTGAACAATTATTTCAACAGAACGTTCTCTATGTTGTATTTTGGCCCATCAGCGCAGGACACGACATATGAGACACAGCCCTAGAAATCTGCACCGACATGAAGATGTTCAAAATAAACTACCTGTACTGTTGCGTTCGACATAAAATGTGCAACAGGTTCGCCTACAACTATGTCAATATATTGTTGTCATAATCGTTGATTGTCAAATAACAATCAATCGTTGTGTGTGTAGATTAGATACATAACCAAGCAACACTAGTCAATTGTATCTCATTGTTGATGTAAATGGATAAGGTGTCAAAGTTATCAATTATCATTCCAATTTGCATGAGTAAATAATTGTTTCAAACGTGATCGAACAGCTAGCTAATATGGGCTGTTTGCACAATAATTGTTTAGCCATGCAAAATAAACTGTCATGATCATGCGATTTATGTGACACTCAAAACAAAAACCTTCAATGTATGTATTGCCGATATATATGTTATATTGAATAGATAGAAGAATTTACGCCTGAGATTCTTGGCACATACTAAGTAGAACATTCATCCAGGAAAAATGAAACTGTAAATGTGAAAATATTTAATGATCGTCTTAAACTGTGTCTTACAACTAAATAGTAAACATTTCCGCTTATGTGATGTCATATTGTGAGTGGGATTGTCAGATTGACAGAATTTATGGGGTTTCGTGCAAATATGGTTCTTAATTAGAAACATTGTCAGATCGGCACCACTAAGGGTTAAGTGCAATACCAAAAAAGACACGTATGTAGTTAGAAACAGCTGGATGTCTCTTGATTCTGTATTGACAAAGTCAAACCTACGTACACTGTAGTTAGAAACAACTGGATGCCTCTTGATTGTAGGTATATCGACGAAGTCAGGCCTACGTAGCTAGAAACAACTGGATGTATTTTTTGATCCTGTATAAACGAAGTCAGGCCTACATAGTTAGAAACAGTTGGACTCTCTTGATTCTGTATTGACAAAGTCAAGTTTACGTAGTTAGAAACATTTCTTGATCCTGTATTGATTAAGCCAGGCCTAGAAACACCTTTTGATTCTGTCTTGAACAAGTCGAGCCTACGTGTAGTTAGAAACAGCCGGATGTCTCTTGATTCTGTCTTGAACAAGTCGAGCCTACGTGTAGTTAGAAACAGCCGGATGCCTCTTGATTCTATCTTGAACAAGTCGAGCCTACATGTAGTTAGAAACAGCCGGATGTCTCTTGATTCTATCTTGAACAAGTCGAGCCTACGTATAGTTAGAAACAGCCGGATGTCTCTTGATTCTGTCTTGAACAAGTCGAGTCTACGTATAGTTAGAAACAGCCGGATGTCTCTTGACTCTGTCTTGAACAAGTCGAGCCTACGTGTAGTTAGAAACAGCCGGATGTCTATTGATTCTATCTTGAACAAGTCGAGCCTACGTGTAGTTAGATTAGAAACAACCGGATATCTCTTGAAAGTCTGTTTCCCTCCATTGAGAAATTCTTTATGCGATGTTATCAAATATAAGATATATATTTATTAGGGTCGCAATGTTTAGTGTGAAACATTTTAGAACAAACGCTGCTATAAATACGCTGACATATTTTATCTATGTATTACATATTTCTTTTGAACAAAATTATCGTATAAAGCAGTTTTTCCTTGAAGGCTGAAAATATAATCTTGTAACAAACCTCAACTCAACTTACGAATATATATTTTATGTAAATTGATTTTTTTTTACAACTAGTGGTCCACCCACCCATGTCTGATTTACTTAACGTCTGTAATCATGATGTGTTGAATATTTATGTGAATGTGTAAATTGTCTCAATTCACTTGATGTGGAAATGTGTGATAAAATACATAACTAAATGTCTATTTTTGGAATATCTAATAAATATTTGTGATTTAATTGTGAATATATTGTAAAGAACAAAATAGCTTAGTGTGAATAAATGAAAAGGTGCTTCCTTGATGTGTTGACTCACTTGTTCAACCTGTGTTCCCATCCTATACAGAGATGGGTCTTGAACCCGGGTCCTGAGAGCGATCGATAATGTGACCATATTTTGAATATTGCAAACCGGGACAAACAAAGTGTAAGGATGCGAACTCCATGACTAGCACGGAGTCTTGGGCAAAGCCTCAGACGAAAGAGGCGAAACATTTTTAATTCAAATTTGCGTGAATATTCCCAGAAAAAGCTTTCTAACGTGAATTAATAAAACAAAATAAATACTAATACATTATTATTCATATTAATTTAAATTAATACATATTAAGTATTTAAATTAATGTGGGTACATTTTCCGCCTGTTGATGGTATGAACTCTGCTGACTGTGAGTTGAGTGAGTGAGTGAGTCAGCGTCTGCGAATGCGACCCTCAGCATTTGTAAGCCCCCCCCCCCCCCTGTTACAATCGACCGCGTTGTCTTTATTGACAGAATACCGGGACACCTTTTCCCCAAAAATTACAAACCGGTAAAAATACGTATTTTCAATGAGTCTCTCGGAACACCGGTACAAGTGTTCCATTAACGGTACTGTACCGGTCAAACCGTTACGTCTGGTCACCTGATAGCGATCGATGAGGGGACCAACAGATATGTGGTCAAGGGTTCATTGTGCTGCGACCTCGCTCGCTCTGCCACTCGATGGTCAAGAGACTTCGACGAGGCAGGCTGGACAAACAAGGAGTCGGTTTCCAGATAGATTGCTTTGCAGAGTCGCTGCCTGGACCATCGTGCTGACACACAAGCGTGCTGACCTGCTGATATGATACACACAGGCGTGCTGACCTGCTGATATGATACACACAGGACGCATTTAGCCATTTCCCAATAACAACAATAAAAAGGGAAAATGTTACAGTTCTTTAATAAACGAATATCCCCTATCACATGTGAATTGTTGTTGTTGTTGTTGTTGTTGTTGTTGTTGTTGTTGTTGTTGTTGTGGTTGTTGTTGTTGTTGTTGTTGTTGTTGTTGTTGTTGTTGTTGTTGTTGTTGTTGTTGTTGTTGTTGTTGTTGTTGTTGTTGTTGTTGTTGTTGTTGTTGTTGTTGTTGTTGTTGTTGTTGTTGTTGTTGTTGTTGTTGTTGTTGTTGTTGTTGTTGTTGTTGTTGTTGTTGTTGTTGTTGTTGTTGTTGTTGTTGTTGTTGTTGTGGCGTCTTATGGGGACTCACTGTGTGGGTATCAGATATTTTATATTTTGACTATTTTTGAAGTCTTTGCAAAATTTCAAGGGCCAAAATCGAGATTTTGAAACACGCCATATTGGGGGCATTTTCTGATTGGGATACAGTCACATGGTAAAAACTAATTCAAATATACCATTTTATTAAACCAGCCCAACCCAACCGCTTACAATTCAATGGCAGTGTCAGGATTTAAATTTTAAACTAGTCGTACTTTCCCAATGAAAACCATAAAAGGGGAAAATGTTGTAATTCTTTAATAAACGAACATCCCCTACCTTAAATCCATCCATATTTGGAGTTACAATTCATAGGTTGCACGTACGTCACATCTTTGCGCGTGGCGGCCACATTTGTGATCAAACTTTCACGTTGCCATGGAGAAACAATTGAAGGCTCTTGTGGTAGAACACAGAAATTCTTAGTTCTTTAAAATTCAGCGTGTTTTTTTAAATAAAATTGGTATGTGTCGTAATTTTTAATTGTTTTATTGCTTATGTTTACTTTTTAAATTTTAAATTAGGCTAATTTATCGAGTTTGAATAGTATTTGCCAATGATCTAGGATTGGTCCTCATCAATTGTGTCGCAATCATGGCCGCTGTGAGAAGAATCGCTATACATTAAGATTCATACATGCATAAGCCTACATTGATAGCAGTGTGTTATCTACCTGTGTACGCGCTTCAACCTATCTATGGACGGCATGTCGAATGCAGTACGTCGTCGCTTAGCATGATTGCAATCTGGAGTTCGAAACTAGTCCTCTCTACTATTTTTTCGACCATATTCTCCCCTTAACAATATATTTTGTTTCTTATATACTGAGTATATATTTATAAAACCTTTTACATAGACGCGAGAGACGTGTACACAAACATTTGAGTTAGCCTAGGATTGTAGTTTGTGTAATGTGTAGTGTATGATATTCAAAGCCAATCACTAGCCTATTAGACATCAATGTGCCTCGTTGCCAAGAACGTTTTGCGGTTCACGAGTAAAATACTGCGAATACAAGCCATGCTATGCCATACATTGAGACCAGTGAGCTTTGTACCAATGTTGGCGATACAAGTACCATAGGGTGGCATGGCGAATACGTCGTCGCTTAGCATGCTCTAGGTCCGGGGTTCGAGACTCATTACCTACACAATTTTTTTTCCATATTCACACATTTATATCAATACAACAATGTGCATGGAGCCGCCTAGATTGAGACATTGTTTGTCGATGTTAATTGCCACCAATAACTGTTGAATTGCGGTATGTCTATGTACATTGTTGTATTGTGATTGTGCATAGTTAGTAACATGAGCAGCATTGCTGTTTGAAGAGCAATAAAAATTGTAATCAATTGTTTATTCTTTAACGGTCAAATTGATCTTTGTTGCCGCAAACACTGCCTTGTGGTTTTGCATTCACGGGTCAACATCTATTAGATGCGATTTTAAACAGACAAGGTGTAGAAACTGGATTTTTGGACTTAGAAAATTGAAAACAAAAGTTGAAACAGTTTTATTTCTGAGTTTTTATCATCAGATCGTATTCTTGGATACTTTTTGAATCCAGAGAGACCATCATTTCGTAAACCCACAACTATTTGGTCAGGGAGTAGCGAGGGGGGGGGGGGATCAGGGTGTTTGCCCCCCCCCCCCCCCCCGAAAAAATGTATTTTAAAAACGCAATTATACTCTTATTTGTAGATTATAATTACAGTTATTATTCCATTGAAAAACCTATTTCTCGAATAATTATAAATCCAATGCTTCTAATGGGTCCGAAACAAATTACAGTACGTCGGCTGCAAACTACTCTGTATTTTGGAATATTTTGGAAAAACATACATCCAGCCACTCCCCCACCCCCCTTCGGCAATGTTTTTTAAGGGTTACCACCCGTCCTGGAATGACTGGGACAGTCCCGTTTTTGAAGGGAATGTCCTATGTCCCGACTTCACGCTGCCTGGACGACAAAAATTCTGGTTTTGAGGAAACGTTTACACAACATTTAAAAATTAGCAAACTACGAATAAAATTCGCCTTACAACTAGTTTCAGGCACCTAAAATTAACAGCCTTCAAAAAAATTTGCGCCTTCAGCGAAATTGCCTCCGGCGGCTCCGGCTTCGCCCCAGACCCCAGCTGATCCACGCCACCTCGTTTTCGGAAATAGTCACCCCCCCCCCCCCCCGAACCAAAATCCTGGCTACGCCCCTGTTTGGAGTTACAACTACAATAAGAAGAATCGAGTTGAATATTCATTATTTTTTTACGGACAAACGGTAGCTTTCCGCCAATAACAGTTTACTTATTCGCGATCACGTGATCAAGATCTCTCAAATGCGATTTAAAAAAGACAAGGTGTGGATTTTGGGATTTAGAAAAAAACGGCTTCAATTGTTTTTCAATCTTCGGAGTTTTTATCATCAGATCGCATTCTTGGATATTTTTAAAATCCAATAAGACCCTATGTTCGTAAATCCATCTATATTTGAGGTTACAATTACAATAAGTATGAACGAGACACAAGATTCATACATGAATACATTGAGAGCAGTGTGTTATCTACCAGTGTAAGCAAGGCAATTTCCATCGTGTGGCATGGCGTACGCGGTAGCGCCTTAGAGGTTCGGGGTTCGAGACCCGCAACCACTTTTGACATTTTTTTTTTTTTTTTAAATACGAATAAAATCAAGAGAGGTATTAGTAAGAAGGAATCGACAACCAAAAAATTCTATATCACACCGTTTTCCCGTAACAAAATAAAAACCTCAAATAATGCACGATTCTGATTACCCGAAGTTTGCGTCGCCTCACCACGACCTGTGTAAACCGACGCTACCGACGCTCATACTAGTCACTAAGGATTATTACTGACCTTAAGTTCGACGTTACGACTAACTAGGAACCACCGTTCATCCACAATCGGTACCGAAAGTGGAACTTGACCAGAAAATCTTTGATATTCCCGCGACGCCTAACGTCGTTCACAACAAACATAGCGAGGCGATGTTTTTTTTCGAAGTAGACAATTTTCAGATCTACCTCGGGAATTAACTTTAAGTGCCCCCAAAAACCAATATAGCCGTAAAAATATATAATTCTAACAAAACGGAGTGTATTTGAGCACGTCTTTGACGACGCGTAGCGTCTCTTGTTAAAGGGTTAAGAAAATAATGATTACAGTTCTTCCATTGGTCATTCGTCCTAGTCCATACATGGAACATGTTTATGTTTGTTTTGTATTAACGGTTAGCCGAGGAAACAATATGTAATAATGTTGAATGAGCTATCTGAATACAACAAACTATACCATACATTGAGAGCGGTTTGTTATCTACCAGTGTACAATTTCCATCGTGTGGCATGGCGTACGCGGTAGCGTCATGGCTTAAGGCGGGTGCACACGACTGACCTAAGTTGGCCAACTCTGGTTGGGTCCAACCCATGTTTAATTCCAATTGAAAATCGGCGGCCATGATGGAGAAAGTCACGTTGAGGCAGGAACTTAAAATCAGAGAGTAGCTTTATGAAGAAAAAGAGCGGACGGAGTACCTTGTTATACGTAAACTAATGACGTTTTGCAATGCTATGCACTCAGTATTGTTAAAGGTGCACTCAGTGCGGTTCATGCAGTGCGGCCATCGGTAAATGCAATAAGATTTGCCAAGAGTAGGCCTATGCTAAAAATGGTATTGTTTGACTTTGCAATTTAACTTTCAAATGAAATAAAGTATTAATACATTTTTTTAATTAATTCCTATTGGGAAGCGCAGCGCTCGAGTACGCAGTCTAGTGAGACGAAAATGAACTAGAGTTTGGTGGATTAAAACAGCTGTAAACATGGTCGGTCTCCCAGCTTGTTTCAACGTCGTCGTTGAAATTTGACAATTGACGAAAAACTAATCATCGGATTTGGACGAGAATTATATTAAAATACGCATAAAACCTTTTAGACTAGAAATAAATAAACTTTCTAGATAGAAAGTGCCCCAAACGAAAATTCACAGCATGCAAATCATTTTAGGGTGCGTGAACCACGGTGCTATTAGGCCGTGAAAAATACGCACCCTGCATATTTAAGCGAGCGAAGCGAGCGTTTCCACTTGACTCTTATGGCACTTCATTCTGTTTTTTTTTGTTTGTTTGTTTGTTTTTTGTTTGTTTTTTGTTTGTTTTTATGTCCGTCGATAGCGGTCGAACGGAAAGTCCGATCAACTTGAAATTTGGACCATCCACAAGCCTCGATGTGGATTGAAGGTGTATAGTTTTGAGGCAAAATCGTTCGAAAAGTTACAAAGTTACACCATAGTTACTGCAAAATATTTTTCTGAAACAAAATGGTGGCAAAATGTGAGATAGCCAGATTTTTTTACAGATTTTTCCGGTCACGAATATGTTAATGTAATGGCGATCTGATAAGTATTGGCAAAGTTACACGAAAGTTACTCGAAAATATTTTTCTAAAACGCAGTAACGGCAAAATGTGAGGTGGCTATCTTATAGTAAATTTTTGTCTGGTCACGAATGTACTAATGTTAACGCGATCCGATACGTATAAGAGGCAGAAATTACATTTCCATTGCTGTCAATAAGTGTTAGTAGCGGTGGCGGACCGTGTTGAAAACATGACCACGAAAATTCTTAGCAACGCACATTGCACTGCATCCAACAATGTCGGAAAGTATAATAGCCATGGAAATAAGAACAATTTTTGCAATGCGCATTCTTGAATTGTTGTTAATTGTTGTTCGTATTAGCATTGAAAACTTTTCGCCAGAAAGTTCGTAGATATTGACGCGCTCGCTTATCAACGCGTCAAACAGAGCGTTTTCCTAGTATATTCCCTACAAACATTTTTTGCGCCTGAGTTTATCCTGAGGACTACCCTTACGGGTGAGAGGTACTGCTCAGGAGTATACCTTTCTCATATGCTTACAACATGGGAGTGAGACGCTAAGAGCAGATCACAGGATGCACTAACCTAGGTCCTCCCCAGGACTGCCCAGAAAGGTAATAGTTCCCGACAGGCAGGTAATAGGCAGACTGTGGGTAATGGTAAGGTAATCTGAGGGTAATTTCCTGTTAGGGCAGGCTACAGTAGTCCGACGGAAGTCCTGCCTATGCTTTACCCGAAAGGTACAGAAAATCACTTCCTCAGGATATCAAATGTTTGAATTCACAGCATGCACTAATATTAGTGCATGCTGTGAATTTTCGTTCGGGGAACTTTCTATCTAACAAGTTTATGATTAATATGATTAATGAATAATAATATACTATAATAGTATAATAATTAATAATATAGCAGGTAAGGTAGATCCAAATTAGTGTCGTGTGCTGCGCGCGAGAATCAGCCCAGACAGTATAACTTGTCCCAAGTAAGTCGCTAATATATTCGAATATTGTGTAGTAATTTATTGGCATTGAATTTAAAAATGATTTATTAAACTAAAAGTAGGTTAATGTATTGCGGAAACAGAAGAATAATGTATTTGGATAGTAACTTATGTAGTTGATTAGGCCATAGACTGAATGAGCCACTCAAGAATGGCCACTTTTCCATGCTGAGATTCAAGCAACCAAATCTCGTACTTTAACTGTAAACACGTATTAATTAACCAATAAAATAATTGTAGCAAAGTCATTCACCTTTTATGTGAGAATTCCTTTGAACATCTTCTGTCATTTTAAAATGTAATAGGGAACACGCGTATGAAAATTTTAATCGATTTTATATACCTTGTCTCTCATTTAATAATTTTGTGTCTGAATTTTAAAAAACGGATCAGTCTTTGCCTCAAAATAATTGGTTTAGTAACGATAAATAAAAGTGCGCGAAAAACGAGCCGCCGCCATGTAGAGTGGATTTGACGTCATGGTTTTGTACTGTGTACGCTCACCGCCTCAGCGATTGGTCTGTTACGCCACGTCTACTGAATCATTGCGTCACAGCCACCTGTACGCGTTTCAGATCCCCGAGTTTAAACTTCAATAAATGCGACCACATTAAAACTATTTAAAAATTTCTTTTTTACTTTTGATTTGCATTAATATACTTTTTGTATCTGATACTATTAAATTAAGTGTTTGGTTTAACAAAAAAAATCGTCCGCGTGTTGCCTATTCACGAAGATTTCACGGCACAATGTACCAGCCTGCACGGATACAAATCTAATGGAGAATCGCACGTGGTGAAGGTTGATCAACCAAACACGGCGACAGTGCTGCGATCTCTTATCCGTTGCGCCTCCCAATAACAAAAGGTGAAATTGAAATGCATGAAACTACTTTTGTTACGTACTGTGCAAAAATTAAGAATAATGAAAGACTTGGGAAGGTTAAAAAATATTGCTGTGTACTCTTTGTTTATAAGTTACTTTAAATAAATTATTCAAATGCATAGACAATATTCAGACAGTGAATATGATTACACTGACATGTACAAGGATGTTTTAAACAAGGGCATTTAATCCAGTCAGTAAGTAGGGGAATGTAAAGGGGGAAAGCAGCCCCGCCCCCTCCCGTTTTAGAATAGGTACATTTACCAATTTGCTGGAATAGCACAAGACTCAATTGAGGTAGTTTATGTGACATCAGAGGCGGACAAACAATATGTGGCTGAAACAACTACATTGTTTTATCTTTCTTAGATAAATTTATGTATCATTCGAAGCATCATTCGGTTAGCCGAAGAAACATGTTATAATGTTTAATGAACTATCTTTACAAAGCTATACCATACATTGAGAGCAGTGTGTTATCTACAAGTGTAAGCAAGACAATTTCCATCGTGTGGAATGGTGTACGCAGTAGCGCCGTGGCAGTGTATTAGAGGTCCGGGGTTCGAGACCCGCTACCGCCAATCTTTTTTTTCCTCCATATTCAGAGCAGCATAGTTGAGAAGGGTTTACATGGAGAAAATTTTTTTTAAGTGCTCGTAGCTATCAAATGGGTGGCCCAAAACTGTTTTTTTTTTATTTTTTTTATTTTTTTTTGTCACTCATCTAGAATTCAATAAAAGTAAATTATGCTGGGGGCCATACCTACAGAGATACAGGCGCCCAAAATTTCAAATTTTGTCTCAGACAAGCAAAATCCGAGACTTAAGATTTTTTTTTTTTTTAAATACGAATAAAATCAAGAGATGTGTGAGTAAGAAGGAATTGACAACCAAAATATTCTATCTCACACAGTTTTCTCGTAAAAAAATAAAACCCTCAAATAATGCACGATTCTGATTACCCGAAGTTGGCGTCGCCTCACCACGACCTGTGTAAACCGACGCTACCGACGCTCATACTACGTCACTAAGGATTATTACTGACCTTAAGTTCGACGTTACGACTAACTAGGAACCACCGTTCATCCACAATCGGTACCGAAAGTGGAACTTGACCAGAAAATCTTTGATATTCCCGCGACGACGCCTGACGTCGTTCACAACAAACATAGCGAGGCGAGGATTGTTTCCAAAGTAGACAATTTTCAGATCTTCCTCAGGAATTAACTTTAAGATCCCCCAAATAAACAATATAGCCGTAAAAAATATAATTCTAAAAAACAGAGTGTATTTGAGCACGTCTTTGACGACGCGTAGCGTCTCTTGTTAAAAGGTTAAGAAAATAATGATTAAACCCTACAGTTCGTCCATTGGTCATTCCTAATCTATACATGGAACATGTTTATGTTTGCCTTGCATTAACGATTAGCCGAGGAAACATTTTTTAATGTTGAATGAGCTATCTGAATACAACAAGCTATACCATACAATGAGAGTGGTGTGTTATCTATCAGTGTAAGCAAGGCATGTTCCATCATGTAGCATGGCATACGCAGTAGCGTCGTGGCTTAGTGTTATAGAGGTCCAGGGTCCAAGACAGTGGCGTAGCTATCGGGTGGCAGAGGGTGCAGTTGCACTCGGGCCCGGGCTCCTCCGGGGCCCGGGCCCTCTCTCCAACTCCATGTTTGTCCCATTAATCGATGTATGGTTTTAACCTGATGGCAATTTTCTATTGTTGCAAAATTATTGAGGCTACCAATTTACAATTATTTCGCTCTCATTGGGCAAGAAAAATTTGGCATTAGACTCGGGGCCGTGTTTAGGTAGTAAGCCGCCCCTAGGCAAATACATTTTGCCGCCCCAACAATGAGAAACATTTGCCGCACGGACGCCCCGCGCAGCGGCCGGCGGAGGCCAATTCGCGAAGCGAAAAAATTTTGTTAGGCTGCGGAAGCAAAATAGCGGTTTTTAACGATATACAAATTTACGCTTGTAATGTCAGGTAGTCATTCAACTCACCTGAAAGTCTTGCGCGACCCGTAATACAAGCAACAAATTGATTGTAACATTGCCCGAAATTGGGGCGGGTGATCAAAAGGATTTTAATCTTTTTTACACAAAATATGCTGCAGAATTAAAGCTTTCTAAAAATGTTCTGGAAAAACATTAAAAGTATTTTGAAAATTTGTAATTTGAGATTTTTGTAGTGACAAAATTTATTGAAACTATCTAGTCTTAAAATAATCTTTGGCGAAATGCCGCCCCCTAAAACTTGCCGCCCTAGGCAGCTGCCTAGGTTGCCTAGGCCTAAATACGGCACTGATTAGACTTGACAATTCAACATGCAAGAACTGACAGGCGAAAAGAGTTGTAACTAAGGAAAAATGTGACGTTTGTATCCATAGGGGAACAAAGACAGTAATATTCGTATTCAATTCCACAGAAACGACACAAAGAGAAATGTTTGCTTGACTGCACTTACAAACGAATTTGGCTATTTTTTTTACTATAAATAGTTATCCAATTAGCTTTTCTTGGAATTGAATAAATAAGTGACCAACAGACGAATTTGCCATGGTCAAAAAAAGCGATTTGGATTGATGGTTTCTCTTATAGCAGAGGGTTGGTCATCATTCATCAATTTAGGGCGTATCTCAAATCTCTATTTTGGCCTGCTTCGCCTACCTCACCAACTAATGGTGGGTTTACACACCGGAATAAGGTTTAAGGTTTAACATTTAATATTTTGTTCTAAGGAAAGTATTTTCCAAACTGATATACTAGGATCGCTATCATTGGCCGGATTTACAAAAGCTCGTCGCTCATTGGCTGGGCTAAGAATTTTTGGGATAAGAGCTAACAAGTTGGAATAGTTTCAACTTTCGTCCTAGCCCTTAAATCTTAGGAAGTTATGTGAACGCCATGATGCTACTAGCTTGATTCAACTTTGACCTTAAACCTTATTACGGTGTGTAAAACGGGCTTAAAACAACAATTACCAATTGTTATAATTAATTGTTACTAATTGTTAGGTTAGTGGGCTACGCTAGTCGACTAGCGAAAAACATCGATTCCTCATTGCCCATTGGGTGTGGGCGCATGTGTGAAGTGAACTCTTGAGTTTCCCCGTTCCTCTTAGTGCTTTTTCTGCGGTTAGTTCTACATATTTTAAAAACTAATATTTGTTGGGTTAGGCCTATTGTGTATGATTGTGTCGTGTGGTTTGAGTTATTGAAATATAGTAGGCCTGTTAGGCCTATATACAGTGAGTTAAAATTTACTTTTCAAACATGAATGTGTATAAACATGAAAGTGGCACCATGAAAAGCCTGAAAAGGGAGAAAAGAAAGAAAGTGATAAACGAATCAAACAGCTACCAAAACTTGACACATTCTTTCAAGTACGTACTAGTAGTAGTAGTAGTAGTAGTAGTAGTAGTAGTAAATCTTTATTAGCATTTTTGCTATTTTACAAATTACAATGTCATTCCCAAAACATCACAATATATCACATACAAACATCTTACAATCTATATAATTATTTAAAAATCCATACAAATCAATAAAATAAACATAAATTATTTGAGATGTAACAAAATACAATAATAAATGAAAAACAATACAACAAAAACAATGTTATATAATTGCTAAATGGGTGAGCATTAAGTCTTTAGTCGTCCATCAGGCAGTGCAACCGTACCAAACCGTAAGTAAAGATACAACAGACTAAATAGCTAAAGCCGATCCTGAAGATAATCAAGAGCAACAGCAACTTTTAGTTGAAGAGTTACACAATGATGATTTACCGGTACAGGAACCTACTGATATTCCTGAGCAGACTAATACTAGCTACTCTACCGACAAGGCCAACTTTAATAGATTAATGTCTCAAGATAAACGATTCATTATCTCTTTAGGACCGTGCAAACCATGCGGCCCATTCCCGCAAGATAAAATGAGCGGTTAAGCGGTAGTTAACTTGTGACTGTGTTTTGTGCGTATACACCAAACATGGGGGGGGGCCCGTCGTGTCCAGTTTGCACCCGGGCCCGTAAAGGCGTAGCTACGCCACTGGTTCAAGACCCACTACCACCAGCCTTTTTTTCTTCCATATTCAGGGCAGCATAGTTGAGAAGGGTTTACATGGGGGATTTTTTTTTTTCTCGTAGCTACCAAACGGATGGACCAAATTTGTTTCTGATTTTTTTTTTTTTTTTGTTTGCCACTCATCTAGACTTCTGTAAGAGTAAATTATGCTGGGAGTCATACTAACAGAGATACAGGCGCCCAAATTTTCTCGCAGACGATCAAAATCCAAGACTTTCGAATTTTTTTTTTTAAATACGAATAAAATCAAGAGAGGTGTGAGTAAGAAGGAATCGACAACCAAAAAATTATATCCCTAACCGTTTTCCCGTTAAAAAATAAAAACCTCAAATAATGCACGATTCTGCTTACCTGAAGTTGGCGTCGCCTCACCACGACCTGTGTAAACGGACGCTACCGACGCTCATACTACGTCACCGAAGATTATTACTGACCTTAAGTTCGACGTTATACTTACTAGGTACCACCGTTCATCCACAATCGGTACCGCCAGTGGAACTTGACCAGAAAATCTTTGAAATTCCGGCGACGCCTGACGTCGTTCACAACAAACATTGGGAGTAGATGATTTTTTTCAAAGTAGACAATTTTTAGATCTACCTCGGGAATGAACTTAATGATCCCCCAAATAAACAATATAGCCGTAAAAAATAAAATTCTAAAAAACAGAGTGTATTTGAGCACGTCTTTGACGAAGCGTAGCGTCTCTTGTTAAAGGGTTAAGAAAATAATGATTACAGTTTTTCCATTGGACAAATTCCCAGTTTATACATGAAACATGTTCATGTTTGCCTTGCATTAACGGCTAGCCGAGGAAACAAGTTTTAATGTTCAATGAGCTTTCTGAATACAACAAGCTATGTCATACATTGAGAGCAGTGTGTTATCTACCAGTGTAAGCAATGCAATTTCCATAGGGTCTGGGGTTCGAGACCTGCTACTACCAGTCTTTTTTCCTTCCATATTCAGAGAAGCATAGATTGAGAAGGGCATGGGGCCAAATTTTTTTTAAGCGCTCGTAGCTACCAAACGGGTGGTCCAAATTTGTTTCTGTATTATTTTTTTTGACACTCATCTAGACTTCATTTAAACTTAATTAAATGATTATTATATGACAATAAATTATATGACAATGAGTAAAGGTGTTTGTAAATGGTGCTGTTTTCTTAAATTTCGTTTATAGATTTAATAATTTCGATGTTATGGCGGTGTTATGCTTTTTGGGAGACTTTTCTACTGTAAATTTCACCAGAAACATGTTTAAATTAAAAATAAATTGTAATGTAATTTAATTTAATTGAATTGTATGTACAAACTAGTACTACGTAGTTAATACGAAGTGTATTAACATTACCATTACCTGTGTTTGTCTAGTGTGTCTTTACAGTCGAATTAAAGGCGGCAGGGCAGTCACAACACATCAGAATCTTCTTGTCCGTCACGTAAAATCCCTCAGAATTGTACTCGTTCGCTCTGCTTGACGCCGAATTTCAGCCAAAATAAATCGTTGATCTTCTTAACGAAATCATCATTGTAATGAAAAAATATTAGGTCCCCACGATTCTGTTGTAATGACGTTTGACTGTAATAATAAATTTAAATTTTTTAAAAATGTTTATAATAAATTAAAAACAATCGAGATTTCGTGTTATTTCGCTCTTTAATACAAATTTCGATGTTATGACTGGAAATTGACGGATTTCGCGAATTTTCGCGGTGAAATTTTGATGTTTTTAAGGTGCCTATCAACAGATATACACTTTGTTTATCTCCCCCTTCTTTATCAACACTTTTCGCGATTTCGCGGTCCGCCAAAAACAAACACCTCTAACAATGAGCTATCTGAATACAACAAGCTATAACACAACAATACAATGAATACAACAAGCTATAACACACTGTGAGCAGTTTGTTATCTACCAGGGTAAGCAATACAATTTCCATCGTGTGGAAATTTCAGTGTTTTAGAGATCTGGGGTTCAACATAAAATGTTAAGTGCCATTCTTTATCGCTGAGCTAGTTCTGTATTAAATATTTATTTGTCTACTCGAGCGGGCAGGGTAGTTACAATTATTTTTTAATCCTAAAATTTAATGGCCAAAATCAAGATTTTGAAATATGCCATATTTGGGGGTTCTGATTGGGATAGTCATGCGGACAAAAATAATACAAACATACAATTTTATTGATACCTTCATTTGATCACGTAAAAATCTCATTTGACACAAATCGTGCTAAAAATAGTGCATGTGGATAAACTATAAAGTTCAACATTGTCTCTGCAAAGATA
Source organism: Isoperla grammatica (assembly GCA_945910005.1). NCBI lineage: Eukaryota > Metazoa > Arthropoda > Insecta > Plecoptera > Perlodidae > Isoperla > Isoperla grammatica. The sequence goes on from OX246743.1 coordinate 21,136,946, forward strand.
GAAGACTGTTGTATTAGAAGAAACTCATGTGCTATATTCAGTTCTAGTGGCAGAAGCTGTATCTTCACGGTGCATTTAAATTTAATACAATCGGATAAAATAGATAAAAAAAAAATCACCAGTAATACAGTCAACCGTGTTTATAACAAACTCTTGGGGGCCAGATCATGTTTTTGTTATAAAGAACATTTCTTTGTCAAGATACATAGTACTTTTACATGTACAAGAACCTTTTTGGATCTTAAAAACAGTTTGTTACATAAATAGGGATCATTTTGTTATAAAGAAGTTTCACTGTGTAATTGAAATGGAAAACCACACTAATAAATGAATGCAAATAATACTTTAATCACTTGTTTTACATATATATGTTAACCTAAGTTCAGTTTGGCTGGCAAACTGAACACTTTGACAGGAAAATGTACTGAATACAATTATTTATCTCAAGTAAAAGTCAAGCGGATTGTTGGCTCGGACAGTCCGGATTACTTGTCTGGAACGTCCGACAGATCGAATGAGACCGTGTTGCAATCCAGTGTGGAGAGATTAACCAGGACGCACGAGTGTGACTTAGAGAAGGCCGGAACGCAGATGAGTCTCAACAGATGGCCGTCAGCACCTGCAAACAAATTACGTACGGTTGAAACGTGGGCGTGCACTTCACTTAAATAGGCCTATAAAATCGTACGTAAATACATAACACAAATATGCAAAATTTTAAACTCAATTATTGGGGGGAGGGCACTACTTACCACTGCACACACTGCACTTCTTACCTACATCATAAGCATATTTACAGTGGGACAGGATGGAAATGGAAAAAATAATAACAGAGAGAAAGCTTTTAATGGTCTTTTGTGTTCTAAATATGGATTGTCAAATTATGGCCCACCATCATCATAGCACGTGTTTACTTACCAGTATGGAGCTTGGACTTAAATTCTGGTTGGTTGCCAGCAAAGTAAATGTCCGGACATTCCTCTATGATGAAGGGATCTTCTTTGTAGAACGGGTAACAAGCTGTAATGATAGCACGAATGAGTGTTGAGCTACAGGAATGTAGTGTAAAGTGGTATCGTTAGCATTAAAGGCGCTGTACAACAACGTAAGTAATTCTTTCGTCATCAATCAACGACAAGTTTACGGTCTCGGCCAACCCGAGTAGGTATTTGAATTTGCCACGGCCGCTGGTTGGCTGCTGCTCACGCACCCGTGACGGAAGCATTACCGAAGTTGTTGTACGACTATAGTCGTTAGATAGTGGTATAGTCGCTCAATGATAACAGGTGAAATGGAAACACAAGGAAAACAAATATTGCCCTCTCTACACAAGAAACAGTCAAGGAGAAACAGTACAACGAGCAGGTTAACCTATTCCTACTCACTTATTGTGTCTGGGCATGTCGGGCACATGTGAGCCCATTTCAGCGTATTTTCAAGAATCTCAAGAGGGTCGTCGAGTTTACTGACTCGAGCGATGTCGGCGATTGGCTGCCCCGATGTTCCCAGAATCATGCGACCCGCGACTTCGCATTCGTAAGGGTTGGTGACTCCATGCATTGTTTCGAACACCGATGCCTGAAAGAAAACTTAGTTTATAAAGTACGGAGAAGTTCATTTCATTTCATTTATTTAGCTTTCTTTAATACACCCATATGCATATCACAAGTATGCAAGTATTAGAAATTGTCAGATTTGGAAACTAAAACAATATACTAATATGTACAGTAATAACTTATATCTACACCATGTCATATCAATGCACTAATGTCATATTAATTACACAAAATTAAAAGGTAAGATCATACATAAAAGAAATAACCATAGTAAAGCTTGGCCTCCTATTCAACTTACATTCTGGTACATACACAATTCACAATAAACCCAATAAACTTAGTAAAATTTTAATTTAAATTCAATGTCTGAAAAGTGAAAACAAATGTCATAAGCAAATTTCCAATTTTCATATCATATCGGTACACTAATGTGACAATGTCATACTTATTACACAAAGGTAAAAGGTAAAAACATACACAAAAGAAATACATAACAATAGCTTGGCCTCCTATTCAACTTACATTCTGGTACATACACAATTCATAATAACCCAATAACTTAGTCAAAATTTTAATTTACAATTAATGTCTGAAGGTGAAAACAAATGTCATAAGCAAATTTTCAAGACCAACCATTCATTAATAGAAATATAATAACCAATAATACTAACACAAGTCATAATAAGCCAAACCAATTTTAGTTTTAGCAGTAGGCTAATGAAATTTACAATCAAGCATTTATAAATTAGCATATAAGGCAGAAATCCAAGAATAATACTAACACAATGCAATGTTCAAAAACCTACAGTACTTTAAGCTTTTAATTAAAACAGTGTGTGAGCACAATACCCAGATAAAAATTTAGGCCTACAATTCAAGATATTCCTTAACAGAATAAAAACTATGTTCTAATAAAAAGCTTTTCACTTTCATCTTTAACTGCAGTCTACAAGCTATATTTTTTATGTCCATTCCGTCCATTCCGTTCCTTCTTAGGGTGCTTTTACTAATACTAGTAGGCCTAAAACCATTGAGTTTTGTACTTCCCTACACTGTCAAACTTGATGCTACAATTCCTTTTAGTTGTGAAAATAAGTGGAATTTGCATAGGCTTATGTATGTCTCAATTTGTGTTTCGTCGATTGTATTTATATTATTTACTATCAACATATGTTTATGACTGTAGTAAGTAATTATAAATCAAATGTGCACATTAACAAAGCCCACATTTATATGTAGGCCTACTGTGATTTGATTTTTGTTTAGTTTTTGTTATTGTTTTATTGTAAATATGTTTCATTGGTTAGTTAGGCTAGGTGGTGTTTTCTAGGGTGCACAACAGTGTAGTAGGCCTATAGTAGTTATAAGTGCCGAAAATATGTTAATAACTGAAGTGAATAGGACAGATAATAAATAAACAAATACAACAAATCTGTATTCAACAAGATATGACTGACAAGTTCAAATCCAATTTAATGTTTTGTATTGATCAAGAGCTGATTATAAATACGTATATTAATTCTTAATATACACCCATCCATCCATCCATACGTACATACATACATACATACAGTTGAAACACATAGTTAAAACTAGGAACGATATGAAATTCCATATCGGTAATCGCAAGAACAATAAAAAATTATCGCGATATATCGCGATAATATATTGGCGCAAAAAATATCGTCTCGATATTGCATTTTCAATTTTTATCGCGATATTATGAAATAAGCACTAATACTACTTTTTAACATTGCGTCATATCGTCAACGCGACTTTTCCAGCGTAATGAATGAAGGGCAAGAGTCTTGTTGCCGCTGCCAGTTGGATTGAGAGCGTGTGTGGGGTGGGGGGGGGATTTGAGATCTTGCCTGACAGCGCTGTGATTGCGCGTCGCAGGCGACAGAGCTACTGCTGCCGGGCCTGTCAAAGCACAGGGCTCGAGCACCGACACAGCTGTGCCTGTCAAACACACCGCTCGGTAGTTGGAAAGATCAAAGGTGCAGGGATACAATTAGTGGCACAGGTCATCATATTCATACACAACAAATGAAAATAATGAAGTCTTACCTTAGAAGTAGTCGAAATGCGAGACGTATTGTCGTTTGTTTTAATTCAAGCACTTCACTGCAGTTACAGCCAAATATAATATACTTTTTTGTATTGTCGTCGACAGCAAAACCATACTCTTTCCATACGGGCGCATGATACTTGTCCGGATTATACAAAGCTCTCTTAGACATTATTTAAAAACAGAAAACAAGTCAAAAGCACTACAAACAACACTGTCTGAACAACACTAACTTATACACACTCGCATACACTCAACTGTCTTGCAAGCAGGGTTGAAGAAGAGTGAACAAGAATGAACCTGCCCAAAGATAAAACAATTAAGTGTATAGTCAACCGTTTTTATCAATAGGACAAAATACCATCCTTGTTCAGACTTCCAGAACAGATTACAGTATATCTGTGTTCCAAAAGCCCTGCGACGGGGGTTAATTTAGCATGTGATAGCTTTTATTATTTCTATTCTAACAATATTTTAAATACGTAGTTGCATCCTTTGTTCATTGAGGCATTTGCCAATCATTATTTACGCTTCCGTTGGTTTGTGAAAGAGGTTGACAAAGAAACGACAGATTGCTTACACTTACAACTTACAAGTCAAAGGTGACATTTCAATTTTCAATGGTTATTTTCGTAACAATTATCTTCACAACGGTCGATATTGTTATCGGTCGAACTAGACCCAAACCTGACCTTGCACTTAAATACCACCGCCATACTTGGGGAAGTTCATTTTGAAAATGAACTTTTAGAAAGTTCAGTTCACCCTCAAAAAAATGAACTTTATAAAAGTTCACGTTCACTTTTTAAAATTGTGCAGTTCAAGTTCACTCCAAAAAATGAACTTGCTTTTTAAAAGTTCATTTTCGTTTTTTTTTTGTAATATTTCGTAAAATATGAAATTCTCCATGCATGCTAACACCAACGTTTAATTTAAAACGTATTATATACTAATGTATTCAATGTTTCAGTTTGTGAAATGGTAATACAATAGACTGTATACGATAATAGTTTATAGTTTACTCTTCTGTTAGGATAACCTGTTGGTATCTATCTATCTTAAACACTCAACTGTTTAAAAATATATATGTAGTCGGAGTTTTAACGACCTTCACAAGCATATTATTGTGCAAACGACAATTACTGCAATTGGATCTTTTGGATGCAGTAGGCCTAAGTAGAGTACTTTTAAACATCTTATCAAAGCTAACAGTAGGGTTCCAAAGCTGCAAAAAGTGTAATCAAACATTCATCGACACCAGACCTGTAATAGATCAAAGTCGGCATGAAACGTTCGCTCTCAATCTCATTGGTGCTCAGTAATTTCCCCGGTCTTCTATGAACCAATCACAAATTTTGTAAAAAAAATCGAATATTCGCGTTTTGGTATTGTGTATTTTTGTACTGCCGAATTCCGAGTTTCGCTGGTAATGTGTACTGCGCAATAGAAATATGTGAACTTTTTTAACGGTTCAAAAGTTCGCGAAAATAATGAACGTTTTCAAGTAAAAGTTCATACTTACCAAAAATGAACGCGTTCGTTCATAAGTTCATCATAATTCGAACGCGTTCATTTTAAAAGTTCATTCCCCAAGTTTGACCACCGCCTTCAATGCACAATAGACACATGCTACATTCAATGGGTCCGGCACCGGGATTGTTGATCTGTTGTAGATGGGGCGGAGAAGGGGTGGGGGGGGGGGGGGGAGGAGTGGCAAATAATTTTCTTATGGCTACATCGAACGAGGGCACTTGGCGGCTGATCGGTGGTTTCTCGGCTAACCTTGAGCAGGCGCCAAATTCAAATATGAAATCAAGTCGCCGCGATTATCGGGATATCGCACAGAATTTAATATTGTACAATTATCGCGACATGGCTAGCCATATCGCGATAATATCGATATACGATGTTATCGATATTTATCGATATGCGATTATCATTGACATTGCTAGTTAAATGAGTTTTTGATACAGACAATGGATACCTTAAACAATTAAGTAACTTACTTCTGGAAGCATCAGGTGATGTAATGGCTGTTGAGGCATCATGTGGTTAGCTGGGTCAAATTCCCCGGCCATCAAATCAACGTCGATACACCGCTGCAAGAACCAACGGAGAAAACAGGGATAACATTGACACAATCAACTTAAATTAATCTACCCAACAGCGAATTGGTTAGAGCACCAGAGTTATCTTTATAAATAGGCAAGACTAAAGCAGCGATTCACTGACACATACAGAGCCGCGGCTATATTAGCAACGTAAGTCAACTTACAGCGAGCTGTGCAAGAAAGTTGTCGAGCAATTTGACCGACTCGACAGGAGACGTATCGTCCAAAGTGAGCGTGTTTTGAAGCCGTTGCGTTTTATGTTCGGCGCAGCCTCGGAGAGAGTTTCCCGCGACGATCACTCGGACCACTTTCGATTGGCGTTCCTGATCGCCTTGGTCGCCAAGGAAACCGCCAATCCAGTCGACAAACAGCTGTAGAGGCATCAACGCGTCGGCGCCGTCCGACAACTCCAGGCCGCTCAACAGGACGATAAATCTAACGGAGGAGAAATTGGGTCGAATGTTTCAAATATAAGTAAATCAAAACAAATTGACATTCTCGTTCAGGACAATTAGGCTATCATATCATAAACAAATTTAAAGAGGTTTTTACTTTTTATGTTTCATGTGCAATTAATTTTTAGTTGTGGCACCTAGTGCAGAAAAACCTAAGCTATTGCATTTTTGTTTCTTATTATTATAGCCTACCTATTCCCAATTCAACATGGCCAAGAATATCTGGTTAGAAAGATAGCAGAACCTGTACAATTATTACAGGTGAGGTCACACATAACTGACTCACTGAACGACTCTCATGCACAAGAATAACACAGCTTGCATAGGCTACCAGGTCAAACATAATATTAATATTCCATACTTTCCTGTGGGTGCTACATTTTATTATTAACACAAAATAGTACAGACAAAGAATAATAATGAGAGATCATAAAGGGTGGGACTGGGAGGAGCAATTCAGAAGAGGCTTAATTATTTTGGGAGGGTTAAGGGTTGACGTGTGGAGGTTCTTATTCATAGGGCACACAGTTTCAGAATGAAGGAATGAAATATCTGTGACCTGGTGGGAGTTGAAAGCCAGGATGTGGTGGATGTTGGTTGATGTATGGCTTGTAGATAGAATATTTGAGCGAACCTAACGTATATGGGCTATTCCTTGCCAACACTTGCAAAGGCATCTGCAAGAGGAAACTAACACACGAAAATGTGATCTATTGATGTTCATTTTTAAATAAGTATATAGAGGAGAGGGGTATACTGACGTCAAGGAAAATATCGTGGCACATCACTAGAAATGTGTAAATTCAAGTCTTAATAATGTAAAATGATACAGATTCTCCATATTTTGCAAAGAACTAGGCCTATTATGAGTGATAGTTATCTTTTTACAGATGCATAGGACACATTGGACAAGTATGCTTACTGGTTGTCTGTCGACGGGAGAGGGCGATGCACATTCTCTTCAGACCCAGCCCAGCAGACATCTTCAACGAAGAACTTGTCCCCGCTTTCTTCTCGCCCAAGGACAGCGCATACAATGCCGGTCACCACGGAATGAACGTCTAGGTTGCCAATGAGCCTTATTCGCTGGAGTTCGTCTTCCAAAATAAGTGAGTCACTGTCATCCACATACAATGTACGAGGCGGTTGGGGAATCAGATGGTGCTAGAAAAAATATGGTCATGAATATTTACCACATATCTAGTCCCTAGTTTTTCAATACTTTAGTACCACACTAAATGCCAGTCTTGGGTTCGCTACTTTTAATTAGTAGCATGCTACAACTACCGCTACTTGGCAAAAAAAAGTAGCGTTGCTACTTTTTCGCTACTTTATTTTAAATGTAGCGTCGCTACATCGGCGCTCCGAAAAAAATGCAGCGCGCTACTTTGACGCTACATTTGTTTTTATTGACGTTTTAACGATTTTATCGAACTTTGTGTCTCAAAACGTGCCGTTCTCGTTTTATATGCCACCACGCAGCGCGTACTTGCTTTCGTAACCTAGCATTTGATTTGCTGTGAATAATAGGTACTCTGGAACCTTCAGACAAATGAAGTATGTCTTTTTATGTGTCTGGAACCTGTATCCCTACTCCCTTCTCGTGTACCTCTTTCCTCTTCTGCTACGTCAGACAATAAACAACTCCAGCGACGACCCAGAGCTGTATAGGCCAGGGGGGGCTGGGGGCTGAAATAGGCTACTCGACCAACTTTATTTCGTATCGGTTTGTACATTGCCATACCCCCCTCCCCCCTTATTTACTCCGTCCACCCCCGCCCATTTACAAAATATCTATACCCACGTGTTACACTACTGAAGCCATGTGGAATTTACAGTTTTACTATTATTCATTCACCACGCACATTGATTACAATGGGTCCCGGTCAACCACCTTACATTTTTTTAATCGCACTCGTAATCGCTAATGTTGAAGAGCTTGATATCATGCATTTTCTTTTCTTCAAGAACAACGATTACACAAGCAATTCATTTTGTACTTTAAGCGTCCTTTCACGAGTTATTAAAAATAACTGGAAAATAATAAATAATTAGAACATAGGATGATAGGCTTCATTATTCTTTATGGTACGTTTACAGCTACGCGTTGCGAGCGAAGCGCCCTGCGAGCTCCAATCAGCGGCCGAGTTTCACGCAAAGAAGTTAATAGTTTCACGCAAACTCGGACGCTGATTGGAGCTCGCGCCTTCGCTTCGCTCGCAACGCGTAGCTGTTAACGTACCATTACCTTGTATTGCAGCTGTAGACGTCTGGGAAATGTTGACATATTTTGCCAATAAGTCGAGTAGGCCTACCTTTTCAACACACATCTCGGACATATTAATATTATACAACGATGACTTCCTAATTAATAATTAACGATATGACACAAATTTCAGTCACAATAAATATTTTTTCCGATATTCGGTATTCCGATGCACTACGACAGAAACGCAACACAAACCAACACTGTCCTGTGTCCACCTCCAATACACGAACAAGACTATTCAAGATGGCAATTAGTCGCAGGTTCACCCGATCCAACACCTCGTACGTGCCCGAAGTCGGAAACATGGGATTAGAGGGTTGACAAGTGTTATTGTCCATCCATTCCTCGTGGGCTAGTGTGAGGGGGAGGGCATAGACCTTCGGAGAAACGGTTCAATGTGAAATAGGATGCAAACAAAAATTATGAACAGTGTTATCCCCACTGATATTCGTGATGGTAAAAATGGAAAAATATCGGCTCGGAACTGTAGAATAATTGGCACAAACATTCCTAAAAGAAGCGACAAAAGTCGCGCTACTTTTATCGCTACAGCTACAAAAAATGTAGCATGCTACAACTACATTTAGCGTTATAAAAAAGAAGCGCGCTACAGGGCTCGCTAGGCCTACACGAAAAATGTAGCATGCTAGCCCTACAAGTAGCGCGCTACTACCCAAGACTGCTAAATGCAGTGTGTGTTGTTGGAGTGGATGCCACGCAAGAATCGTTTGATGTTGACGAGACGCCTGATACTACAACCTAGAGGTCTCCTAAGCCTAGGCCCTATTTTTAACCTTACCTCTTCACTGATTTCTTTGAGGATACTTGGTTTCAATTCTTGTTGCTTGAATATTGTGCCCATTATGATACATTTTACATGATCATCCTCTTTCAGCTCTTGTAGTTTCAAGATTGGATATTCCTTCCATGTTTTAGGCATGTTTTTTAATAACATCTTGCACATTTTGTCAAGGCGAGCAGCATAAATATGAGAAAATTGCTTAGTAAAATCCTTAGACTGATATGCGAAACGTTTTGACAAATTGCTGTAATTACATTCAGACCGTTGCAACACATTTTCACAAAGGTTATTACTACTTGGCGAAGACAAAAGTTTTCCAGCAGAAGGGTCCTGTTTCATTTCACTTTCTAAAATCATTTCAATTAATTATTTTTGCTCGCAAAATAACCTCAAAAAGTGACATTCGACTACAAGCGGCTGCGAAGATCCTGTGCTGTGATTGGCCCCACAACATCATTGGCGGGAGACTTCCACCGCCGCCTTTACATAGACCTGTTGCATGTTTGCAAAGCAGTGCTTAAAATGGCCGGTTGTAAATTTAATTTCTTTTGGCATCTTGCTTATTGATTATATCAACTTTACTCTGATTAAATAAACAAAGTAATCATTTAACCATGGAATTTCTTGTTGCAAGTGTTGACAATATGAAATTCGATATTGAAATTGCATTGGAACAACAACATGGAGCACTCCCTTTACCATTTTCTGGAATGGACAGTAAGAATTCTAACCTCACTTCTACACTGCCAAGTATTTGCTCGCTGTTTTAAATCTATCTTCAGTATCGTAAAAATGCAGCTGGTACTAGGCCTACCCCGTGCGTGTAATTCCACTCCGTACCAGATGTTTATGGTGGGCCTTTCCTAGACCTCCATATTATCACACGATTAAAGCCCAGTTCAGATGCTGTCACTGCTTAAAGTTAGACAACACTACTTATCTTGACTTCTCAAATGCGTTACACTACGTAAGACGTTTTTGCTCTGTATTTTAAGGCCCATTCACAATCAGTTTTAAGGCGTAAGGCATATAACCATAGCCTATTGGTACGTTTACAGCTACGCGTTGCGAGTGAAGCGAGGGCGCGAGCTCCAATCAGCGGCCGAGTTTCACGCAAAGAAGTTAGTAGTTTCACGCAAACTCGGCCACTGATTGCAGCTCGCGCCTTCGCTTCGCTCGCAACGCGTAGCTGTAAATCGACTATTAGCCTTCCATATGCCTTCTGCTAAGTCGTATGGTTTATGGAGTGCGAGATGCCTTGCAGTGATTGGCTCGTCGTAAGGCTCAAGTCGTAAGAATTGAGATTTCAGTAATTCACTACGCCTTAAACCTTACGCCTTAAAACTGATTGTGAATGGGCCTTAACGTAGGGCTTTTGAACTGTTGTGTGATTTTGTGGCATCTATTTCCACAAGCATGAGACATCTGAACGTATTTGATTCAAGTTGAATAGCATATTATATTTGTAGGCCTAGGCTAGTTATGACAACGGTAGAAATGAGTCTAATCTTAAGTTTACATCACGTTAAGGGGGATGTTTAAATAGCGCTTTGATGCTCAATAAAGTCCACTATTATTATTATTATAGTCACTTCAGGGTAATGAAGCCTAGTTGCTCAATAATTTATGAGATGCCAGTGCAAGAGCATGAGAATCCTAGCTAGTATTTAAGTGTTTTATTGTTCATGCAACTGTTACGACATTGTAATGCTCAGAAACAGAAATGTTTACTCGAATAGTAATTGTCTGATGTGTTGTTATTCACTGTCAAACAACAATTAAGTCGACTACACCGACACGTCATGCTCTCTTTCCGATTGTTGCAGAGTTACAAGCCTAATCTCGCTTGTGAACTGACCTATTGTTTTTATTTCAGAATCAATCGCAGCCGTTTGCGAGTTCTATCCTAGAGGAAGTTGTATCAAGGGTGCAGCTTGTCCCTTCCGGCATGTCCGAGGTGATCGAACCATTGTCTGTAAACATTGGTTACGTGGATTGTGCAAGAAGGGTGATCAGTGTGAATTTCTTCACGAATACGACATGAGCAAGATGCCCGAGTGTTATTTCTACTCGAGATTTAGTAAGCTATTGGGGAAATAACTCTAAAATGCATTTATCCTGTAATGCCATGCCATGTTTTGCTTACCGTGTAAACGTTTTGACCGTCAGATGCATGCCACAACAAGGAGTGTCCCTTCCTGCACATTGATCCGGAGAGCAAGATCAAGGACTGTCCGTGGTACGACAGGGGATTCTGTCGCCATGGTCCATTGTGCAGGCATCGGCATGTGCGCCGTGTTCTCTGTATGAACTACGTTGCGGGAGTCTGTCTCGACGGTCCGGACTGTAAATTCATGCAGTATGTATCCTACGCCTTCATCAACGCCCACACACACACACACACACACACACACACACACACACACACACACACACACACACACACACACACACACACACACACACACACACACACACACACACACACACACATTCACACACACACACCTAAAAAGATGGCTAAAGAATGGCAATGAACATTGCCATTCTCATTAAGTGTAACAAGACCTGATATTAGCCAGTGTTGTTAAAGCTACTTTTTAAAAGTAGCACTGTTACAGCTACAGCTACTTGATCTTTGAAAGTAGCTTAGCTACTTTTCAGCTACTGTATTTTGTCAAGTAGCTCGCTACTTGTTCAGCTACTCAAAAAAAGTAGTGACGCTACTTTTCAGCTACTCTAATTTTTTATGAAGGACCAAGAGTACGTTCTATTTATTGAAACGGCGGTACGGTCCGGAGGTGAGTCATACTCATATCACAGCTGACGGGGTGAAACAGGAAACTCAGTGCTGGGGAGGCGGTTTTGGGACTATAGAGCAAGAAAGCCAATGTCAGTCGTCATTCCGAACCTGTGACGGTGGGAATTGTGGTGGGCGAAACAAAACGTGTGTTTGTTTATTGCAAAAATAGAGTACCGGTAGCGGCGACTTTTCGCTACAAATACTCGTATATAGTAGCTTGCTACTCGCTACTTTACTGCATTTTCGAATGTAGCGCGCTACCAGTCTCACTACCAAAAAAAGTAACATGCTACAAGTAGCGCGTTACTTGTAGCGCGCTACTTAACAACACTGATATTAGCCTATGTGGCCCTAATGCAGAGTTGGCCCTGGAAGTGCATAGTGATTAGCATTACATTTGGAAATGTGTAGCATCAACTGATAAGCAAATGTCATCGTTAGGTTTAATTCAAATTTCTCTCCCAGTTCAATTTTTAATATTAAAAGTAATTCGTTTAGGCTACTTTTTTTATAAAAGTACAGTAGGCCTAATGTAATTTAATTATAACCTATGTATTTTTGGAAAAGTAACTAAAATTTTATTACTTTTTGACTGAAGTATAATATTTAGGCTAATGTTATTTGAAATTTCACTGCTTATAAAAAGAAATTTAGTATTTACCCATGTCTGGTAGCACCTAGTTAGTCTTGTAATTATTTGACTTCATTTACAGATTAGTCCTTCATATTAGATTGTAGCCTATTGTAGCATAAGTCAACACTATTACTAGAGGTGTTTGTAAATGGTGTTATGTTTTCTTAAATTTCGTTTATAGATTTAATAATTTCGATGTTATGGCGGTGTTATGCTTTTTGGGAGATTTTAGCTACAGTAATTTCACCAGAAACATGTTTAAATTAAAAAGGAATTTGAATGTAATTTAATTTATTTGAACTGTATGTACAAACTAGTACTAGTTAATACAAAATGTATTAAGGCTGGGCGCCGACATCGATTAATCGATTAATAATCGCTGTCGGTGACGATTTTCGACATCGATTTTTTTTTGTTTTAATCGATTTTTTCGTCAATTAATTAAATAACTAATCAATTGTAAATTTTTGTGGTTTCCCGTAAAAACGTAAATTCACTTCAACGCGATAATTTTAATTTTACATTTCAATTAATTGTTGTCACCCGAGAGCACCCCCCCTCCCTCCTTCCGGCCGCGTAATCTTTGAGATGGGACTTCTCTCCTGCCTGTGTTTGTGTTCCTGCCACCTGTTGACGACATCGCGTAATATGCAGTCGGCAGCACGGGCGAGGAGTTGGCGCTTGGCAGACGGAGAGGCAACGATCGCCGGGAAGCGAGTCCATGCGGGCCCGCACATACGCAGCCACTTCACCCCACCCCTCGGCAACAATATGCCTCATGTTGCAGTATTGATAGCTATTAGTGGTCGTAGAACATATGATTTGCAGCAAACAAATATTGCTCCATTTAACCCATCCGCATCAGTTGCCTCATTCGGCTGGCCGCCCCCGGAAACCACACACTTTTAGCGCGCGCCAAGGTTTACACGAATACGTCTTCATTGTCACTTTCGTCAATGTCCATACCAATGTCCACATCGCTATCACTGTCACTGATAATAGTAGACATAGCAGTTTTACTAGCGGGAACACGCACATTCGTATCTCTAGGCGTATGCCTACACGCGAGACCTAGGCCTAGGCCTAGTGTCACTGTCAACTGTCATTGTCCATTTCACAATCGCTCTCACTCTCATTTGAAACCACAATATTTTGTAAGTTTTGGTTGTAAACACCTTCTCCATCACTGTCACTCAAATCAGATCCTAGAACGTCTAAAATCTGTCTAATGTCACTTTCTTGGCCCCGAAAACAACGACTACTTCCCGGCCCGAGTCCATCTTGACAAATTTGACAGCTGATCTAAGTTTCGGATCGAGATGAGCGGAAATAAAATCAATTTTAAGAACAAACAAAAGCCGACAGAGTTCAAGAAATGCACACTAGAATCGCCACTAGCTTGAGCAAGAGATTGCAGAAATTATTTCCGATATCGTACACTAGATAGCACCACTATACATGTTCAAAGTGTAGCGCGCGCAAGTGCGTACCAGTCCGCTTCTGGTTACCGTGGCCAGTTTCGTATAAGCGTACCAGTCCGCTTACCGATGCGGATGGGTTAACAGGCCTGGTGACAAAGTTTTTTTATTAATAATTGATTAATTATCAATTTAAAAAAAACGATGTTGATTATTTGCGTTTCGATGTCGATGTCGAAAATATCCCGACATCCCGATTTGACATCGATTATTTGTCGTCGATGTCGATGTTGTTGATTTACATCGATGCCCAGCCTTAAAATGTATTAACATTACCATTACCTGTGTTTGTCTAGTGTGTCTTTACGGTCGAATTAAAGGCGGCAGTCACAACACATAAGAATCTTCTTGTCCGTCACGTAAAATCTCTCAGAATTGTACTCGTTTGATCTGCTTGACGCCGAATTTCAGCAAAAATAAATCGTTGATCTTCTTAACGAAATCATCATTATAATGAAAAAATATTAGGTCCCCACAATTGTGTAGTAATGACGTTTGACTGTAATAATAAATAAATAAATAAATTCACATTTAAAGTCTACCCACTCAGTAACTAAACTGATTTGCAAAGGGGGACTTTAATTTATAGTGACTATACCAACCCTGTAGGCTTCGAACACCATCGACGAGTGAGCGACGATAACCAATCAAAGATCGATATTTCAAATACGAAACATATGAACCAGTAATTGGACAGTGCGAACACCTGCGGACAAAAGCCAGAAACAACAAGGCCGATTCAGAACAACTTTGAATTTATTGAGTGCTTCGTTGCTAGAACGGCTCCAAATTCACCGTTTACTTATTCCTAAGCCAAGAAATGATGGAATTGAATCCATATTAGAAGTTAAAAAACTTCTGTCTGAAGCGGGATTTGAACGGGACCTTCTGCATTGAAAGCAGGGATGCTAACCACTGGACCAACGAGCCACCTAAATTTAAATTTTTTAAAAATGTTTATAATAAATCAAAAACAATCGAGATTTCGTGTTATTTCGCTTTTTAATACAAATTTTGATGTTATGACTGGAAATTGACGGATTTCGCGAATTTTCGCGGTGAAATGTTGATGTTTTTAAGGTGCCTATCAACAGATATACACTTTGTTTATCTCCCCCTTCTTTATAAACACTTTTGCGATTTCGCGGTCCGCGAAAAACAAACACCTCTAACTATTACCCATGTATACAATAGCTATTAGCTACTATTATAGTACCGGTAGACAGAAGTTGGTAGGATGCTAATGAATAGTCAAATATATAGAGAAACTAACCACTGAAATGTTTCTCTGTTTTAGTCCCAGATTTGAGCTACCAGCTACAGAAATGTTACAAAAAGAACCCAAGAAGTTGATTCTCACCTGCCACATATGTGGGGAGAATGGTCACAAAGCTATGTACTGTACTAAAGTGCCCGGAGAATCAAGAGAACAAGAGGTAACGTTTGTTTTGTTAAATATGGTACGGTAACTAGAATTGTTAGTTGTGACATTAGTGAATGTGCATTTTAAAGAAAAAGGTAAAAAAACAGTCCATTTTTGATAAGCTAGGCTACTACTGATATGTTAAACATTCAGAGATCTTTCAATCTCTGGTTAGATTTTATTTTGTGCAAACTTCAACCTTGCCGATTCACAAAGTTAACTATTTAACATTCAGTTCTAGTTCGGATAGAATCTGGATGCATCGTAGTCTTCTAGATGTTAGTCCCAATTCACTATGTATTTTAAATAGAGTAGGCCCTACTAAAGACTGAATTTGGTCCACTGCTAGGCTAGAAGCTACTGGGATGGCACTGCTAGGCTAAAATCCATTGCCTAAAGGAATTTTATTTTATTTTTTTATAATCAAGTTTTTAAAATATTAGTTTAGTTGGTAGGGTGATTTGAAACGTACGCTTACCACTAGTGTATATTATAGGAACATTTAAAGGCTCCACTACCAGGGAAGCTATCCCTGAAAGTTGTCACGGACTCAAGGTGACAATCACTTTCGAGTGTTTTCCACGCGACCCGCCACAGCAATCAGCCAATAGCAAGTCACAACCACTTAGATATCACTTAAAGTGAATATTGTCACCCTGTGACAACTTTCAGGAATAGCCCCCCAGGGCATGTTGCAGCAGAAACAGGTAGGCCCTACTGTTTCTTCAACATGTAGGTCCTACTAGCTGGACTAGATGAATTGTTGCAGCCTTGCCTTATCCTAAGTAATTCTTGTTCGTAGCCACTTATGTACATTAAAATTTTAAGTCTAGAGCTGAAACCAAGAGCTACTAATTCCAAACAGTACTCAACACTTAAGATGTACCTTGGGCTTGAAACCGTGTCCCGTCTCGTTTCAGAACATGACCACCGGCAACAACGTGAACGTGCATCTCCACAAGGGGAAAGACGAAAACGTTATACACGTTCCACTACAGAAACTTCCGCAGAAGCCCCTGGAAGAAGTAACCTGCTTCAAATGTGGCAACAAGGGGCACTATGCCAATAAATGTCCCAAGGGTCATCTGGCTTTCCTCAGTCAGAGTCAAAACCCTCCACCACCCGGCGGATATCGGCGGACATAAACGTGTCGTCAACTAACGTGTATTATGTGTATCTCTACTTTCATCTTCCAAATAATAAATATATATAAAATACATTTTTTTATGCAGCCTACCTGATTTCAAATATTTATATTAATATTTTTTATGTAAATTATGACAGAAAAAATAACTATCTACTGACAACAAACAATAATACAATGTACAGTGAAATGTAATTTATTTTATGTATACATTTTTTTAAGGGGCTTGCTTCACAAAAATGTATGCCTAGGCCTACATTGTAGGCCTACTGAAAGAGTTCAATTTACAAAATGTATGACTGAGCTTCTACTAGTGTAGGCCTACTAACACCTTAATGACTAGGCTACACAAATCGCTTTGTAGATGCTCTGGCCACTTGAGCTTATTAACAAACTAGCCCCAGAAGTGATGAGCTGTCTACTTCAGCCTCTGACCTGTTACCAACTGGATTTTTGCAGAGTTTACCAACAAAACTATAATAACGTTGCCTACATACATAGGCCTACGTAGAGTACAAATGTGATTTTTCAACTCCTTTGAATTATTGCCTACAATTATTGGATTGGTTGCGACGTGAAAAACGAAAAACAATCTCAAATAGGCAGTTACAATTAATAAGCTCCATATTATACTTACAAAAATTGTGCCAATTTATTTTTGTCTCGTAAATCCTTACATACCACATTCTTTTGAACAGTTATATGCATCATAGATGTATTATGCATAACTTTTTGCTAGTTTTTTATTTTAAAAAGGCTTAAATCGTCTAGACTTTTTCAACACACTTATCTTCTTTTTATCCTCTTCAAACTTTTGTCTCAGATTGGCTAAGTCTGCAAAAAGAAATTGTACAAAGTTAATAACTAGTTGGTCAACACTAAATTGTCACTGTATGCAAGTTTAGTTTGTATGGTACATACTTTTCATTTTTGATTCTCTGATTTGGAAAGTGTAAAAGTTGAGTAGTTCTTTCTTTGAACGTTTCTTCTCCTCCTTGGCCATTATTTTCTTTGTCACACTCTCTTTCCGAGAAAAGCTTTTTGTTCTTCCCCTGCAACAAGCAAACACTTGTTATGGTCTCTATGGGATGTTGCAGGTTGGAAACACACACATGCGCAACCTGGCTCGAGGGTAATGCAATGTTCAAGCTACCTCTGTCCACGACATGACTTCTTTCATCCAACAAGTGGATGGGAGGGGGAACTGTCATTGCATCATATTTTGGAGGTTCCTTGCTTGCTTATTAGATGCTGTGACAGGTGATTCAAAAACTTGTGTGAGCTATTTTTCGTATCTGATGTACACGACAGAACAATAGGCTACAATGTAACACTAGCTGCAACTACTGATGTTAACTACAAATGAAGAGTATTTACAAGAGTAGTTACTAAGTCAAGAAGTAGCTACTAAGTCAACTGTAATGTAAATTATAGAGCTGTGAGTTTTGTGAAAATGCCTCCCCGGATAGCCATCGTTCTTACGGTTGGGTATAGGAGTACCTACCCGTTGATTTTTTAATTGGTAGCCGAAATTCAGGGGGGGGGGGGGTGTGTGGATAAAAAAAATACTTACCTTAGACCCAATTTCAAATTTGGTTAAAATGTTCAAGTAAAAAAGTAACGAAGTTAGATTATAGATACAACGTAGGCAGGCACGAGTCACGAAATGACCGTGAGCTCTATTACAATATCAAGCCCCTACTACCAGCTGACCACGGTATGGAGTCAGAATTAAATTTCAGAGGTACAGACAGCCAAAGGAGTACCCGACGGCTCGGATATCAACCCGGGCTTTCATCAACGGGCTGGCGAGTACTCGGTTATCCGGGTAGCTACCCGTTGACAGGCCTAGTAAATGATATCATCATTAAACAGCATACTTTCAAAAAGATATCTTCTATGAATCTACAAGGAGGAGGCTGGTTACAACTGAGTTATAATTGGAGCTCGGTAACTTCATATGCTACCAAATTACACAAGCTCTACACGTTCAATGACTTCCGCGAGTTACTGCAACCCACAAGTGCAAGTTCTTCGAACGCCCATTACGACCACATGCAGTCGACTCGAGCACTCTGCAACACGCTGTGAATAGAAGGTGTTTCTGTTTCGTACCCCTTTGTGACGGTCACCCATCCGTCCGCCGCCTCTTGCTCTTCCTTTTCACGTTGAGCTCTTTGCTGCACCTCGCTGTCAAACCGGATCATGTACGAGTTGATGTCGCTTTGTAGAGCGTCTATATCTGGTATCCTGTCATTATACTCTCGAGCCCATTCTAAAACAACAATAAACACAACGCGATGAACACACGCTCGGCGAGTTTCAGAGGCCAAGCTTAGAAGAACCAGATATGATGGGGCTACATGTACAAACATCACATACCAATACATAATGTCTATCATATCGTGTTAATGTTTGGGTCTTATAATTATATTAGGAATGTCGGGAAGCAGGGTTTCTTGTAACCCACATTACTTTTTGAAAACCGTTTTAAAATTGTCAACCGTCTAGCATTGAAAGTAAGAGGTGCAAGACCGCTTCATCTTACTGACTGGCATTAGCCAGAGAAGTAAGTAGCCTACTTTTTTCACATAGGCATAATAATGTGCAAATAGTATGTGTTGGTATTGACTAATAATGACTGATTTAAGGAATTTCTAAAATGTGAACAACCGGTTTCAGTTGAACTGAGTAGGCCTATCCACTTTTGACCAAAATAATGCTTGCGAGCTAAATACTAATAATAATCATAATAATAGGTTCGTTTCTTTGTCCTGCACTCTCTGCATGTATGCAAGGAGTGTAGCACTCTCGCGTTTCTTTGTCCCAATGCAGCTACACCGCTAGTCGTTTCTTTGTTCGGTGTAGCTGCATCGATGCAGGATATGCAGCACCAGCTCCCAAGCGGGTGGAGCGTTGTAATGCAAGGAAGTTACCGCCAAGTTTAAATATCGTTACATAATTACGGTGAAAGAAGCGTTTACTGTTGATATGTTATCATAAAATAGACATTAAATGTGATTTAGAATGGTTCTCAACAATGTACACTAAGCCAAGTACATGTTTTTGTATTTTAAAACACGTATAAATTTGAAAGTGTTGCACTACTTGCAAAAATGTGTTTCTTTGTATCTATCTACGCAGTGTAGCTTGCACAGCCTGCATTGTCGCGTAGTTCCTGTTTACACCGCCAACTTACACCACGATTATATGCAGGACAAAGAAACAAACCTATTGATTGTAGATCTCCTTTCAAATGTTTTTCATGGGGAGAATAAATGATCGTTCAGTTATGAACACAGGTGGTAGGTTACACATTCAAGTCTTTTTGACATCTAACCCTTGTTATCAGGTGTTTATAAACACTGCTATACATTTATTAGAAATTAAAGTTTAAATGTATTTTAACTTGTGAAGTATAAACGTACTTGTTACTCCAGTAGTGATGGGGGCTTCTTTAGTGGAGAGTATCAATGGTTTTGCGGTGTTCATTTTCAATGCTGTTTCGAGGCCACTCGCTTTGTCGAACACTACGTACGCTACCTTGTAACCCTAGAAACAAAGCAAGGTAAACACTTTAAATGCCTACATGTATACCTGTAACATTTCCTAAAAATTGCATTGAGCTGTGAATGACTAAATTAGATGAAACGTTCTCGAGTTGGGCATTATGCAACAACAACAACAAAAACTGTCGAACTGTGCTGGCACATGATTAAGGTAGACATTGCGTTTCAGAAGAATATGAAAGTTACTAGTTTTGTTAAGCACATAGGATGGGCGTTTCCAGTTTCCAAAACTGCAAATTAATAAAATAACTGCAAAAAGCCTAGTTGTGCTACTTTTTTAAATTTTGATTGTAGGCTTTTATAATAACACTACTTTGCTGTGGATTGAGATATGCTGCTCTAAAGGTTTAATTTTCTTTTAAGATTCTGCAAATAGGACTACTCACCCTTTCTTTGTACATTCTCATTCTTACAACCAACTAATTTGGCGCTTACCTTCACGGGTTGATGTTTGGGGAAAAACAATGAGTCTTCGGATGGTGGTACCGTTGATGTTGGTTTCTTGTGAAAGAAAACTGTTTTGACAGAGCCACATTTACTAAATACATGTTTCAAGCATTCCTGTAAACAAGACAAATTATTAAAATACTATTCCATTATTAGAAGCCTATTTAGCCAGGGGTGTTATGAATTGCTTAAGAGGGTCTTGTCTGTTAAACCATTTTTCAATGTATTCCCAAAGATTTATGTGTGTAGGCCTACATGTAAAGACTGAAGCCCCCTGCATCCTACGAAGTCCTATGAGGGTCATGACCTTTACCAGCGGTGCACTGCTTAACGGCAGCACTATGATCACGCAGTATTAAGAAAACCTACCTCATTGCAATATGGAGGAACATTGACAAGGAATAATGTTCGATCCGCTGGTTTTTCAGGCACTGCTTCACGAACTGAATGTCGTTTGCAGAAGACGTCATGTTGAGCCGTACTTGATTCTTGGAATTTGAATTTAAAAACTGAAAAAATAATCAAACATGTGAAGGTGCCTTACAATGGATGTTTTACGTTACAGCTAGTCCAAGAATCTAGCTAAACCTAATACTGTATAACTGATATTTTCTGCTACACCTATGAGAGCTTGGATCGAGCAGATTCAAAGCACGCTTAAAGAAAGATTTGTCAAGTGAATCACTGGCTTCCTGGAAGAGGTTGTATGAACAGGCACAAAGAAGGTGGGGAGAAAGATTACTCTACCACTGGCGAGGCAGCACCGCCGCAGAAGAGCATCAAGAATAAGAATAAGAGCTGTCCTTTTTGGGTCAGTTACAAGTCGTTCCATTGCTCTTCGTCAATTCTGTCTTTTGCATCCCAACCGTTGGCAGAGATTTTGGTCCGTCTGCCACTTCACAACCATTCTGCTTGCGAACGAGAATTTACCACGTCTGTCTTCCAGGCACCTTGCTGTCTTCACCTAGTTATGTAGCGCTGCAGGGTACAGACAATTGGAACTGCCCTAGTTTTTCCTACCTATGTTCATACCCTTCAACTTCTAAGTAGGCTTACTGCTAGTCTCATACCCACTTGTTTACAAACTGCCACACTTTCATTCTTGTCACTTACATGGATCACACACTGACTACGTATATCAGCACGCCAAGACGCTTTGGCACCAGCCGCCTTAATTTCAGTCAGTTAAGATCCGCTCTGTATATCACGTCAATCTGAAGTGCCCTCATCCAAGCCAACTACAAATTCAGCCATTCACATCACAGGCCGTCATAACAATCTGGCCATATCAGTGTTAGCTGACCACTGGCACTTATGCCAATAAATAAACAACACTACTAAATAGTCTAAGCCTAAGCCAAAAATACTAGGCCTAGCTAGCCTACTACAGTACTGCTTTGTTCTAGGCTACGGACGGTAAGGCCTAGGCCTGGCCTACGCTATTCTCTCGCCTCTTCTACTAGGCCTAGGCCTAGGTAGGCCCTAACCGTTGCATCCTTCACTTTATGTTAAGTTGAACTCTCTTCTGCAGCTTGGCCTTCCTTGACTCTATTTTTATTGTAATATCTTGTTATGGTACAAAAAAATTATGACAATCAAAAATGATCAGCCTTGTTGATTCCGCTGCATTTGTCCGCAGGTGTTCGCACTGTCCAGCCACTGATTAGGCCTAACATATTTTATATTTAAAGTACCTGTATCGAGATTTGGTTGTTATCGCTCACTCGTTGATGGTGTTCGGAGCCTACAGTGTTGGCTCAGTCGCTATAATTTAAAGCCGGGTTTATATAAAGTCACAAGGTTTTGTTATAGTCGTATGGAATTGCAATAAGGTACTGTGTAGCACTGATTCAACGTTTATGGCATTTCATTGGCTTGTTATAAGCGAGTAGTGACATTTCAACCCCTGATTGGTCCGTCACAAGGAATATGGTATTGCAATAAGAGAGTTGAACATTTTTCAACTCGCTTGTGACTACGACTATGACTATTGTTGTTGTTGTTGTTTCTGCACCCCGCTGCTGATCACTATGGACCGGTGGCAGGTTTCCATTCCTCTTCATCCTTCCATTCCTTTTTCTTCCTGCTCTCCTTCCACTTCCTTTGCTCCGTCCCCTTCCTCTTCCTATTCCTCCTCGTGACTCATGGGCCTCTCGCCATCATTTCTTCATCTTCTCATCTCCTCCTCTCACCTCCCCTTCCCATTCTGCTTTCAGCCTTTCCATAGACCCCTTAGCCTTCTCCTGGCTCACTACCTCTTCTCCCAGTCCATTCCATTCCACTACCGTCCTGCCCAGGAAGGAAAACTTCCCGAGGTCCGTCCTCCAGGTCTTTCTTTCCAGCTTCCATGTGTTATCCCCCCGACCCATGTAAGCCGCGGGTACAGTGCTTCTATGCAACTCCCTCCATCCCTCCATATTTCTTGTCACCTTAAACATCTTACCCAACCTGTCCCTTGCTCTCCTATCCTCCAGATTCTCCCACCCCAGTTCCCTCACCATTTCTGTCACACTCTCATAAACCCTTTCCTTTCCTCCCTCACCAACTTCAACCTCCTACCATCTCTTTCCCCTCCCAAGTACTTTCCTTGCCGCTTTCCTCTGCACACCCTCCAACACCTCCCTATCCTTACTTTTATGCGGGTCCCATACTGCCGCCGCATACTCTAGCCCAGGCCTGACTAGCGTCTTATAGGCATGGTCCCTTAAATCCTTACCCGCCCCTTTCAGCACTCTCATCACAAAATGCAGATTTCTTATCCCTTTCTTTACCATTCTTTCCACATGCCCTCCCCAGTCCAATGTATCCTCTAGCCACACTCCTAGGTACTTTATTTCTTCCACCTTCTCCAGCCTCTGTCCTTGCAATACATCGCGGATGATTGTGTGATCTATCGG
This sequence comes from Isoperla grammatica, assembly GCA_945910005.1. Taxonomy (NCBI): domain Eukaryota; kingdom Metazoa; phylum Arthropoda; class Insecta; order Plecoptera; family Perlodidae; genus Isoperla; species Isoperla grammatica. Next base: position 21,160,605 of record OX246743.1, read on the forward strand.
GAGATAAGGGGAAAGGAGGATGAATTGCTGATGGGGGAGGACATGGAGGGACTGGGCGATTGGGTGGATAGAAATAAGATGAGGCTAAATGCGGGGAAGTGCAAGTGGATTAGGTTTACTAGGAGGAGAATGCAAGGAGGGGGCAATGGGGGATATGTCTTGCAAGGACAGAGGCTGGAGAAGGTGGTGGAAATAAAGTACCTAGGAGTGTGGCTAGAGGATACATTGGACTGGGGAGGGCATGTGGAAAGAATGGTGAAGAAAGGGATAAGGAATCTACATTTTGTGATGAGAGTGCTGAAGGGGGCGGGTAAGGATTTAAGGGATCATGCCTATAAGACGCTGGTTAGGCCTGGGTTAGAGTACGCGGCGGCAGTTTGGGACCCGCATAAAAGTAAGGATAGGCAGGTGTTGGAGGGGGTGCAGAGGAAAGCGGCAAGGAAAGTACTGGGGAGGGGAAAGAGATGGGAGGAGGTGGAAGTTGGCGAGGGAGAAAAGGAAAGGGTTTACGAGAGTGTGACGGAAATGGTGAGGGAACTGGGGTGGGAAAATCTGGAGGATAGGAGAGCAAGGGACAGACTGGGTAAGATGTTTAAGGTGACAAGAAATATGGAGGGATGGGGGGAACTGCATAGAAGCACTGCACCCGCGGCTTACATGGGCCGGGGGGATAATACGTGGAAACTGGAAAGAAGGACCTGGAGGACGGACCTTGGGAAGTTTTCCTTCCTGGGCAGGACGGTTGTGGATTGGAATGGTCTGGGTGAAGAGGTAGTGAGCCAGGAGAAGGCTAAGGGTTTTATGGAAAGGCTGAAGGCAAAATGGGAAGGGGAGGTGAGAGGAGGAGATGAGAAGATGAAGAAATTATGGAGAGAGGCACAGGAGTCCGAGGAGAAAAAGGAAGAGGAAGGGGACGGAGCAAAGGAAGTGGAAGGAGAGAAGGAAGAAAAGAGGAATGGAAGGATGAAGAGGAATGGAAACCTACCACCGGTCCACAGTGATCAGCAGCGGGGAAAACAACAACAACAACAACAACATACCCTCCATTGATCCCTCCTTGCATTCTCCTCCTAGTAAACCTAATCCACTTGCACTTCCCCGCATTTAGCCTCATCTTGTTCCTATCCACCCAATCGCCCAGTCCCTCCATGTCCTCCCCCAGCAGTAATTCATCCTCCTTTCCCCTTATCTCCCGATAGATCACGCAATCATCCGCGAACAATCTGCAATGACGAGTTTGTGTGAACCATTGTATGTGATCCCTATCTTCCAACTCGGCTTATAGCTAAACCATAATCCTTGTGACTTTATATAAACCCGGCTTAAAGTCCCCCAATGAAAATCAGTTATGTGACTTGAGTGGGTAGACTCTTGTTTTTGAGTGAGGTTATGTACGCCAATGGCTGATGTATTGTTCCTTTTAGACATACGCTTCCCAAACAGTATCTCACATTTTAAATTATACCATGTAACAACATTTCATACCGCATTTACCAGAGATTAAACACACAATTGCTTAAAACTACAAAATTAGTCTCACCTTTAAATCCCTGCACGTTGCCGTCAGCCATCTTTGTATTGTTTGTTTTCCTTGTACATGATCACCAATGAAACAAAACAAAATATGAACACTACACGAAACCTATTTACTTTCTGACAGTTGCCATCCTGATCTTGTAAATCGGTTCTGCAATGGCAACAAACATGTCAAATGATTATTTTTGTAGTGAAATTCCTGAATATAGATTACTACTGCCAAATTAACGAGCCTTTTCGCTTCGTTTTAAAGTCTCCTGATAAAATGTCTTCTGTGTAAAAGTGAACAGGAACAAATCCTAAAATGTAGGCCTGGTGTAAGCTGGGCATTTCATGGCAGCATTTAATTGGTAAGAAATCTAGGCTAGCTAGGCCCTAGGCTCTATTGGTTATCTTTCGCTGTGGTGTTATTAATTCTGTTATCATAAAATGTTAAATCCTGTACATTGCTTATTTGTAGGTATGCTGGATACCAGATTAATCGGCCAACCAAGTCCTGTATGACTAAGCCAGTGCCTCTCTGCGGCTTAACAAACCTTCAATTAAGGTTTCTGTGCCCTGCAGATTTGGAAGAGGTAGGTAGGCCTATGGGTAGGCCTAGAAACTGACCAAGCGCTCTGCTAGGCCTAGGCCTAAGTCCAGTCACTAACAATAGCATGAGGTCTCAACTTCATATCCCTGTTAATGTTCGTACACTAACTACTCACATTTTCTACCTAAGAGGTTCTCAAAGGCGGGCGTCATATGGCTTAGCTGTCGAGTAGGCCTATGTCGTAAAACAACAAATAATAATAATAATGACTAGCCTACAACTATGCTCGGCCGACTACCTAATGCAGTGTAAAGCCTATTATGAAAGCATGTGATATGTGAAGATGAATAAAGGTCACATAGCATTAGGGAAGACGACGGGTACCCAATACCCGCCCGACGAAGTCGGGTACGGGTTTGTGTTTTCTCTACCCGTTTACCCGACAAAACCCGGTTCCTGAAATTGAGAACCGCGAATTAGCTAAATGTTTTGAATTTGAACTGATTCATCTGTCATTACGTATTTTATTTTTGTGCTTGGCGGTATTTCCCTAAGAAATAGAATCGCATCTATAAATAAACTGTCCACTTTGATAGTTTCTTTTGTTCATGCCGCCCGATTCCCTGTTCATGTAAGCCTGGCCGCTGGCAATCTTTTAGCATGAACTGCTACCCTACACCCGCTCCCCCCCCCCCCCTTTCGGCCTCCCAAAGCACACAACCATTCGAGCTTGAGTGGCAGCTGTGACGCATTATGTTTCATCCCGCTCCGATCCTCGACCCCCGCGCTGTTGTAACTTTCTCTTGTCATGGGTGTTCAACTTTTCATCACGAAATATAATGAAACATCCTAATCCCTGCTACTACAATACACTATTTGTGGTGTTATTTTCGACGAGAGCGATATTGAATGGTTGATTTGACACCCCACACGTTTTTTTTTTTTGTTTTATTAGGCCTAGGCCTACCCGGGTAACCCGCGGGTATAGTGAACGGGTACCCGGGTCGTAAAAAAGTCGGGTTTCGTCATCCATACATAGCATCCACATGCACCCTAGGGGATTTAAGTCTGAATTGCAGAAACCACAGACTACGTTTATCAAGCGAGCCGAGCTCGTACTACTCAGATCGAACTCAATCTATGGTCTCGGTACGGTACTTGTTTATCACGCAATTTCAGATCGCACCCCCCAGTTCAGGCTCAGCTCGGTTGAGTGGTTGAACGGAGGCGTGGCAGGTAACAGCTGACTCATCAGCAATGAAGTTGTTGTTGTTGTTTCTCTCTTCTCACAGTTGGCTGGTTGCCGGTGGTGAGGGTCTCTTATCTTCCTTCCTTCCTCCTGTCCCCTCCTTAGCAGGTTCCCTCCTTCCTCCACCCTCCTCTTGCTGCTTCTTCCCATTCTTGTCCTTTTTCCTCGTTTCACTCCCTTCCGTTTCACCTCTTGTCCTCTTCCCGCTTCCTTCACCTTCGCCATTTCCTTTTTCCTTTTCCTTGCCCTTGGGTTCAGGTTTTGGCCTCAGCCTGTCGGCAAAAGCCTTCACCTTTCCTAACCCCACGACTTCCCCCTCCAACTGGTTCCACTCCACGGTCGCCCTTCCTAGGAATGAGAACTTGCCTATGTCCGTTCTCCATGTCCTTTCTATTTTCCACTGGTGGTCCCCCCTGCCCATGTAGCTGGCTCCTTCCACTGCCCTACTTAATTCCCCCCACCCCTCATGCTTCCTTACCACCCTGTACATTTTCCCTAACCTGTCCCTCCGTCTCTTGTCCTCGAGAGTTTCCCAACCCAGTTCCTTGACCAATTCCGTTACGCTCTCGTACTCTCTTCTCTTCCTTCCTTCCCCCATGTCTATTAAGTGAACATAACCTCATCCGTTACGTCTAGGCATACGAAATGAAACATGCTAAAAGTTGAACGAAAATAAATTACATGGCGCCAGAATTTTCTTAGAAAACTGATGGCTGTGAAACAGTTAGAAGAAGCAGAAATCGCAATTCTTTGTCAACATCTACTTGGTGGACGCCATATCTGCCGCGCAACAGCTTAAGAAACGTATTCTTTTCATGGCGGTGAGTTCGATCACGTGATGCAATTCGGCCCGCATACGTTTACCACGCAAATCTGAGATCGCATGAAGCGTGCTGGCACGGCTTCTTACCCGTGCCGAGTTGGGTTCGAGCTTAGGTGTTTATCACGCAAATTCGGCACGCACTATATCCGGTTCGAACTGGCGAGTACGAGCTCGGCTCGCTTGATAAACGTAGTCACAGTTTACTGGGCTTAAAGCCTAGTTTATGATTGATGGAAACGGAATCGTGGTTGGAAGTGTGTTCTGAAAACGGCAAATAGGTGTTTACGATTTCATTTCATTTTATTAGTCATCAATGAGCACACTACAAGGTGAGCGAGTATCTGATGTTGTCCATGATTACAGAGTAAAATACAATACAAAAATAGTAGGTTACATTTCCTTACAAGTGTGTTCATAAAAAGTAATTTCAGGTAGAGACATAACTACATTAAAATTTAAATACCATTTTCACAGAGTCTAAAATAAGTGCAGAATATGCTACAATACAACGATAGTAGACTGCATTCAGACATGCATCATACAGACATGATCATATATGCATTCAGATTAACTGGTACTCGGAATATGTTCGGGTCTATTCGGTTGAAGTCGACAATTCTCGGCTTGTTGTTGCTGTCAGCTGTCTTTTTGGTTGGTTGGTTTGGTGTCGTCCATGCTTGTTTACTCTGCGCATGCGTACACCGTGTCAGAAACGGCAACGGGAACGCCAAAGTTGGGACTTGGCGAACTTTGCTGTTCACGATGCCGTCTCGCGTTCCCAACCCGTCAATCAAAAACGCTCAGCCGTGTTGGCTATCTACCAACTTTCACAATCACGTTTCCCAATTCCGTTTCCGTCAATCATAAACCAGCCTTAAGGCGGATTCATAGCAACACGATGACACATTTTTTTCTGAACCAGCAGGTCACGTGAACCAATCAGAAACGCAATGGCAAGTGAAGTTTCAGATTGTTTCATGTGACTTACTGGCCGTGTTGCTATGATTCCGCCATAACACCTAATCGGTAGAGATGCAAGAAAATGGTTTTATTTTTCTTCCCTTTTCGTTTGAGAAATTGAGAATTATGGTGTTTTGTGGTGTTATTGTTTTTGTAATCGAAAATCATGTTTTTACATAAAATCATTGATAAAACTAAAAAAGGTTACATTTTCTAAACTATTATATGTGTATGGTCCTAAATGTATATACATAGTGATGGGCGTCAAAGATTAGATTAGACTGCAGAGAAGTAAGTGGTGATGATGCGGACTGCTTATTTTCGCTTTTTATCTCGTAATTCTTGTGAAGATTTGAACGGAAGGGAATACAAAATTACGAATTACTGTTAATAAATAATAATGTTATTTTGCTAGAAAGTGGCAATTATGGTGTTATATCGCAAATAAACTCATAATTCGTTTTATAAGCATTTTATGGTGTTATTTCGCGATTTGAATCTGAATCCTAGTGACGCATAACGTAAAGAAATGTTGAAACCAGCATTCTAGAGTGTTTTGATACACTTTTCGTTTTATCGCGCATTGCGAAAAACTTGCATCTCTATTCTCTACTAATCGGCCACTGCCACTACATGCATACATAGGCCCTACATACAAACTTGTTAGGCTATTCCTGCTTTAAAACGCATAATTGTAACTTAGGTAATACGATACGGGTATCAATTGCATGAAGTAATCACTACTTATACCACAGCGTTGAATTCGTATTGACTCAACACGGGTTGACTTGAGAACGATTTGAACATCTTGATATACACCGAAAATTCAACTCGATTCGCGTTCGAGTCGATCCACCTTCCTAGCAGATTGACTTCAGTATTGCGGTATGAAACTCCTTGATATACATCCCAATACGGATCGACACAGCCTTCCACTGCTTCTTTTGAATGGCAGCTTCGGGAGATGGCGGTGAAAATTGCGGTGTCTACAATAGGCCTACTTCCATTTTTTTTCCCGCATTAAATACACAAACACATTACACATGGCAAAGAACGAAAAAACAGAAAGCCTAATGACTGTGTTGCTAGGCCTAGCCTACAAATACAATATATATAAATAGTATGAACACTATTGACACTCGGAGAAACGCCATACGGGGACAGCAGCTGACAGCCCTAACAACTTTACTTTCAATCCATGCCCACCAAATAAATTTCAAGTGTACAACAACAACAACAATTCAGATCGAATCGAAGTTGGGTTGAGGAGAGCGCTTCGAATGTCCGTCATATATACTCTCATTTCAATACGTGTTCAACCAAACCGTATTCACTCAAAACGAAATGAAGGCTGTGATATATGTGGTGAATGGGGATCTTTTGAAGCTCTAGCTCAAGAGCACAGCACTGAAAAATACAGTCTTCTTGTCAGAGTGAAAATACACTGATCGGCAACTTGGCGGTGTTGGAAAATAATGGCTTTCTTAATGTAGGTTAAAAAATAAAAATACTAACATCAACCAAGCATTGACTTCTGTGAATGGGGAATATGCATCATTTTTTTTTAGCATTTTACTAGATTAGGATTAACTTCCTGAATACAAAAATATTTTATTTCGATGACAAAGAATAAAGTTTCATTTATAAAGAGGAGCTGAAAGTTTCACACATATTTATGTCGGGAAAAACGGGGCATACGTCACTTTCCATGTATCAGCAATCAACCAATCATGAAATGATAAATAAAATAACGCTCATTTGGAAATTATCATGCAAAATCATATAAAATCGAATTAATGTCTAGTACGCCTAATAATTAATTCTGAAGCCCAATTACTATAAAAACAATAATACCAAACCTATTTTCATAGAATATCAGTAGAATATCGAGTAAATATTGGGTTTTGTTATTCATATAAAGCAGACTTGACAACGGTTTGAATAAAATTGTTGACAAGGTTAGCTTGATGACCTTGAAAATTTGATTGTTTTGTCTAGGAGGCGGTGGCAAAGTCATTCATATAAGCAGTGATTTTCATGGATTGTGACGTCACATAGGGCCTACCCTTTAAAAATAATAGTGTGGGAAACAGAAAGTCAAAATTCAAAATCTTTGAACATTTATAGAAGTATAATACTTAATTTTAAAACTTTTAAATTAGGTTTCTGATGTCTTTAGATGAATAACAATTAACAATATATTCCATGTAGGCCTACTTTCAGAGCTGTAAAAAATTCATGCACATTCCCTATTGCTTGGGTATCGGTTCTTGATGTGTTTGTTTGTCAGCTGAAGGTCAGTCTTTAATTTTTATTGCTGTTTCGTGTTTGACAGAAGTTGATTGTGCAGTCTATGATATGTGGCGTCTGTGTTCGACTGATATAAGGTTAATTATAAAAAACACTCTCGTTAACTGGCACATATGTAATAAAAACACTGTAGGACTTACACAGTTAAAATATTCTTGATGTTGTTCAACATCACGTCACGCAACATTTCGACAGCTGCTCTGCTGTCATCATCAGGCACGACTGAGGGGCAGATCAACAGTCTCGAAGTGGACGACGTGGAGATGTTGAACGGATAATGAATACAAAGTAGACTGTGTGTGCCAGCCTTGTGAGCCAGCTGGTTTGCACGTCACCACGAGACTGCGCCGTTACCACTTCGAGACTGTTGATCTGCCCCTCAGTCGTGCCTGATGATGACAACAGAGCAGCTGTCGAAATATTGCGTGACGTGATGTTGAACAACATCAAGAATATTTTTACTGTGTAAGTCCTACAGTGTATTTATTATTGATTTAAGGTGTACTATTATTTATTATATTAATTTATTACCAATATCAAGAAACATTGACACTGAAATCCTTAGTGCCATACTTGAGATCTTTCATAATGGTTGTATGCATTCCGTCTGCCTTCAGGGTACATCTGAAAATGCTTGATCCCTCTCGCAGAATGTAGATTCTATGACAATAAACTAATATTATTATTATTATTAGGGTAGGCCTATGGCAATATGCAGACAGACACAATAGGTCTTCCATAAATGTGTCTTAAAATACTATTTGGTTTTTAATAAATATTGAATATTGCTGTAGCCTATGAGCCCCCTCAGTGCCTCAGAAGAAAATGCATTTATATTAAAGTTTAGATAAAATTACTAAATTCGGTGCTTCTTGCAACACACAGGCAATGTCATCTCTCAGCTGTAAATCTCAATTACCTGTCATCGCGCTCGTTCCTGTTGCAAACCGCGTTTGTTTATTATTGTATTTTAAAACCACGTTTATGTGATAAGTTGTCAAATTCATGTTATCTTTTTTGCAGGTACGATTTCTGTGTCAAGATTGGTTCCCAATCGACTATCCTTACTCTTGGTATGAAGATATTACATCTAATCCTCGTTTTTACTCCTTGGCCGCGATTTACGAAGGCGTTATTATTGGGCTCATCGTTGCAGAAATAAAATCATATGTGAAACTTAACAAAGAAGATCGGGGTATTTTGTCTCAGACGTTTAGTCAAAAATCTGAAGTAGGATATATCCTAAGCCTGGGCGTCAGCAAAGACCACCGACGAAATGGCATCGCTTCTTTGCTTCTGGATAACCTGATATCACATTTGACCACGATAGAACGGATAGACTGCAAGGCGGTGTTTCTTCATGTTTTGACAACGAATTCGGCTGCTATTAATTTCTATGAACATCAAAATTTCAGGTTGGTAAGAGTTAAATGTTAAATAGGTAAATGTGGCACACAGCATAGTATAACTTTTTTTTAAAGAAAACATCACAAAACAATGATTTATTAAAGGCCGATCCACAATTGAAATAAGAGTTGCAACAAGAATCCGTGAAATAGTGAAATAACAACCAACTGGTTCACAACAGTCCCGTAGTACCTTATTTCAACATAGGAGAGCGTTTCAATCGAGCACTTTTCGACCGGATCTGACGCCATAGTCACGGCCTACTCCAAACCTATAGCAGGCCGTGGCCAAATGTGGCTTTGCACTGCGACTTTTTTCCACTCGCAGCGCCAGCACCGACAAACAACGAGCTGTCAAAATAATAAAATTGCAACATTATGAAGAAAACGAGGTATGGGCATATGGCAATAGGCAACACGCGTACGATTTTTTTTGTTAAACCAAACACTTAGTTTAATAGTATCAGATACAAAAAAAATGAATGGCTGAAAGGTCATCATTGCATAAGAGGAAAAAAAAAATATAAATGCAAGTCGCACGTAAAAAAGAAATTTTTAAATAGGTTTAATGTGGTCGCATTTATTGAAGTTTAAACTGGGGATCTGAAACGCGTACAGGTGGCTGTGACGCAATGGTTCTGTAGACGAGGCAGAACAGACCAATCGCTGAGGCGGTGACCGTAGGCAGAACAAAACTATGACGTCAAATCCACTGTACATGGCGGTGGCTCGTTTTTCGAGCCCTTTTATTTATCGTTACTAAACCAATTATTTTGAGGCATAGACTGATCCGTTTTTCAAAATTCAAAGACACAAAATTATTAAATGAGAGACAAGGTATTTAAAAATCGATTAAAATTTTCATATGCGTGTTCCCTATAGTAACTGCTCACCAGTTAAAACGACTAATGATGGGCAACGAAGTTGTGAACGTTTTGTATGTTTCTTCTTTGTTTTGAAGATTTGTTTTCAAAATCAGGATATTTTATTGTTTGACAGCTTGATGTTTGCCGATCGATTAATTTAATTTGTTTCATTGTTGTAAAACAAGCTTGCAAGAAGCCTACCTAACGTGGACGACGACGACGACAATAACAACAACAACAACGACGATAATATCCGGTTCGACTGGAGTAGGCATTCTCTTCTCGAGCTTTGATTGGTTCGTCATAAGAAGTTGAAATAAGAAATGGAATTGAATAATTTCTTATGACTATTTCAATCCACTGTGACAGTTGTGAACCATAGCATTGTTATTGCATGTTCCATTTCGCTTAAACCTTACTACTATTTCACTATTTCAACTCTTATTTCAATTGTGAATCCGCCTTTAACTTTGAAATGAATTGTAAGTAATGATTTCTTAACAATGGGGCTTTGCACTGCGACTTTTTTCCACTAGCAGCGCCAGCACCGTCCTGGCCCTCAGACAAGGTCTACTTGATCTTCGCATAACTTAGCCATGAAAAAAGGGCTGATTTACCCATCCAGGAGGCTCTGGACTTGAGCTCGAACTGTGGTGGCGCTACTACTATTCCAATGTCTTTGGCAAAATGCCGCCATCACAACCTGTTGGATGGGTCAAGTCCGCACTGATTTACTCATCCAGCTGGCCATGGATTTAGGCTTGGACGGTGGTGGCGCATTCTACGTCAAGCTTTGCGTGCAAAGCCCCATTAACAATTTTTCAGAATCGTAAGGAATTGTTGAGAGCCCTAATTGATCATCGAAGTCTCCTTCAAAAGAAAAGTAACAACAATTTTGCCTCCATTAGGCCTACGCTTCTTCTGGAATTCTTTGCAAAGGTGTTGCCAACTGCAAAATATCTTTCTGTGACGTCATAAGACGAATTGATAGTGTAATTTATTTTTGGAGTTATAGTGCATTTTATTCACTGACCTTTGTATACCTGGCTGTCTTGTACACCATTAATTGCACATGAACATGATTAAGGTCAGAAAGAAGCAAATTTTTAAAATAGAAATTTTCTAAAATAACATAATATTTTAAAGGAAAGTTGCTGAAACTAACACATTAGTACCATAGGCCTACTCTAGTAATGTATTCATATTATCTGGATAAGCAATATTAAGGAATCCGAGAAATGTGGGTATAAAAAGTGATATATGCTTTGCGTCACAATTACCAGTATAAGTACCAGTAAGTAGCCTTACACATATATTATCCCAAATTGGAATTGTGATAAAACAACATTGGTATTCATGTTGCATTGTACAGTACTGTATTTGTTTGTATAATGATGAACCCCCCCCCCCCCCCACCACCACAAATTATGTGTGTGGTTCATTAGGACACACTCACACTTATACGACGAATGGAAACTGACGAAAAAAGCCGACAAATGGAAAATAAGAAAAGTTGTGGTCGTTCAAAAAAAGCTTCTCTTATTTATTTATTTCTGTTACTATCATCTCCAAAATCTTCAGTCACTCTTCAAAGTTAAAGCCGTCTCAGAGCTCTTATAGGCCCATCATCCCAATGCTAGAAAGCCTCGTTGGACCTAAGAATTGTGTTTTTATTTGCAGATTACATTCCTTCCTTCCATATTATTACTCAATCAAGGGGAAGTGCAAGGATGGCTTCACGTATGTTCTCTACATTAATGGAGGACACCCGCCATGGGGCATATTATATCCTTTACAAACAAAACTGCACGATTTTAACATTTAAGCAATGCGAGTTGGCCATCAATGTTACATATCACCTTAGTTAGTTTATAACAAAATGTCCATATTTGCCTTAACTAATGCTCACTGACTACGTGAAGCATTATTGTGGCGTCGTCTACAGGGCGGACCCGTGCTCTCTACCCCATTGGTTGTGGTCCAAGGTGCAGGGCGCCGTTCACTGGGTGTGGCCAGGCGTGCGAAGAGCGGTGGTTCAAAACACCACCGCCATCTTTTCCTTCTACAGCTGACGGCAACCAAATCACTAGACCTTAGTCAAGAAAGAATAAGTTATACTGTATGTATAGGAAATATAAACGCTTAATATTTCGAGCCTTTTTTAAAGTACACGCCTAATGTTCATCGAAGGAAGAGGTACATTATTGTACGCTTGGTGTTCTACTACAATGTTAATATTATTTCTTGTTCAGGACTGTATTATATTTACAAATAGATTAGTTATCTATACTTAATACTCTTTATCACTTGAATGGTTGTCAGGTATTCTGAGATAATGGATATGGTAATTAGTTTTAACTTTTAAGTATGGTATTTCAAAGTATATGGTATTCAATATTTATAAAAGATTGGTTTATTTCTAGCTTGGTGAATAAGACTCATACTGTATTAGTGTATTACTATTAACTATTTAATAGATTAAAAAAGTTATTGCCTTTACGAAAATTATTGTTTAATATTGATACGTTGCCATAATAATAGTTTTAGATATCAATATACTTAATACCTAAACAATGTCCAAACACATTTTTACCTACCTTTGTTAATTTAATAGTTATACTTTTATCATATTGATTGGATACCAGGGCTTAAGTCCACAAAAATGTTAACTCCAAAGCTAGCACATATTAATGAGCCACTGTTAAATCTTGCCTGTGCCATTCAACAACATGTACATAAATATAAATATACTAAATTATAAAATTGTTAAATCAACTGTCTCGAAAAACAAACTTTAAGTGACAAGTTATTTTAAACAGTACAGGAGAAATGTGCGGCGTCATGTGGCTTTGATAGGTAGACATTTTTGTTGATTCGGGTCCAGTTATTTACGTGTTCACATGATGTGTTCAGGGAGAATATTAATGTATGTACCGGTGAAAGTGAATCAGTATATTGTTGAGTCTAAAGTCTTAGCATTGAGTTTGTTAGTAAATAGTTGAAAAACTCGACGGTTTTGATGTGATTTTCAATACGATATTAGGGGCCTATTTGTTAACATAATTGCAAGTGTGCAATGTACACACATTTTTGCCATGGTTGTTATGTGGAAATAATGTAAAGTGAAGGCGCCTCGACTCGAACTTGACGAAATATTGATTGGAAAAGACTTATTAAATAGTTTACTAATGACATTGTTATAAACATTAAACATCAACTAAAACCACAGGTGTATTTTCTTTAGCAAACCACTATCTTCCTTTCCTTTATAAACATACTACGGTACCGTATTTACACGCATAAAGGCCGCATACGGTTATAAGCCGCAGTGCACTTTATGAGCTTTACTTTTCAGAAAACAATTTGTTTCTGTTAAGCCGCAGTTATTATATTCGAAAAAGGACCAGAAAATAATGTGAAGTAATAATTGGTATGTAATAAGGAACTGGCGGTATTTGGTAATAGAGGTTACGTGAGTAACAGCTAATGTGAGGAATGTACTATAAATAGGTAGTTATCTGCATCCCGCTGGCCCGCTAATGCACTGAGTGCATAGGGGTTTGGGGAGGGGAGGAGTTGGTGATGCGTACGCGAGATGCGCGGGCGAGCGGCTGGCAGCGGGCCAACAAAACATCATGCTGTAGAGCGTGTTACATCTCCAAGGATGATTTAGGATAGTCAATGATGAGTAATGTCACTAATTACACGGATGCATAAGAAACGATGATTATTTATTAGTACTACGAATATTTAAATACTACAAATTACAGTGAATACATGGAACACACAATCACCCAGCACCGTGTCCGGTCACTAGGCTGTTACGTTCCACACTGCCCCTCACACTCTCCCAGGCCTTGACCAAGGGCCCTCTTCGGTCCGCCCACCCCAACCTGACATAGAGGAGGAGGGGTGGTAACCCTACATTCTCCCCCCAGATTTTATAACACAAGGAGTAATAAAATCTTTAAGTGAAGCAACAATGGTCACAATTTTTTTTTTTTTTTTTTAAATAGGTACAAGTACAAATTACAAACCAAGTACTGAGTCCATACGAAACTACTTAAAACTAATACAAAACAATCTTCTAGTAATAAGAAAAAAAAAGGGAGACAAATGAAAACAACACAATACAATACATTCCAACCAAAACACCTTTTGAAAACTCTTACACTTTGAGTGGTTGGTTATATTTTTTTAAATTAATCACATTGAAAATGCCCTTATCTTTTTCGTGTTCATCAAGTAACTGATATGCATTATTCCCCACTTTTCGATGAATAATATATGGGCCTTCGTAGAGCATAAAGAACTTTGCAATTTCACGGTTAGCCGCACTGGACAAGTGATTGGACTGTAGCAACACCAGGTCGCCAGGCTGAAATGTCGTTGGTTTAGACTTCTTGTCATGCGCCATCTTCCGCCTCGCAGCTCTGGATTCTAGTCTCTCCCGAGCCAAAACTGTTTTACGTGGTGAGTCATGTTGTTGTAGTGGATGGGGCGGATCTCCGAGTAAATCAGCTATTATTGATTCCGGATTGCAGCCGAACTGTAATTCATAAGGTGTGAAGCCGGTCGCATCGTGCACTGTCACGTTAAACCATTTTTGAATATACGGCAAAACCATGCTCCATGAAGTGTGTTTGTTAGCACAGTATGTACGGAACACGCGGCCGAGTTCGCGCATTACTCGCTCTGTCGGGTTGCTCTGCGGATGTCTGATGGAGGAATGAAGGGGAATTATTCCTTCATTTTCCAACTCTCGGTACCACTGTCGGGCCGTGAATTGACTCCCGTGATCTGCCAATATCTTGCAAGGCCGACCAACGTTGGGGATATAATCATTTTGTAACTTGTTTAGAATAGCGGCTGTCGTTGCTCGTTTTAAAGCGTATACTGTTACGTACTTTGTGAACGCATCGACGAACACTAAGATGTAACTCACCCCACCTTTTGACTGTGGAAGAGGTCCGTATAAATCTGTGGTTACCAACTCATTTGGGGAATGCGAGATCACGTGGGCCATCTCTCCTCGCAGTCCACGGGTTGCACACTTCGCGCGTTGACAGGTGTCACAAGAGCGTGTAAACTTAACGATGTATCTGCGCATATTTTTCCAATAGAAATTATTGCTTATTAGTTTGAACGTTTTATACGAGCCCATGTGGCCATAAGCGACGTGGTATGACTGGACTACCGTGATGTAATCATTTTTAGGTACAACAACCCTCCACGAAAGGTCATTGCGCCCTTTGTGATAAAGTATTTGTGTACATAGTAGGTAGGCTGATGTTGTGTCTGCTCCGTCATCTGTTTCCAGGTTGTAAATCACTTGCGCGAGATCAGGGTCTGCCCGCTGTCGCTCGGGTAGAACACGCGCCCATTCCCGCAAGTTGGTTTCGGCATCCGCTACCACGTCCATAATAGCCGGGATTCGAACCGTCCCTGTTAGTGTGTCTTCACGATCACGTGTACTTGAAGATGGCGCTCGGCTCAGGGCATCGGCTACTACATTATCTTTTGCGGGGCAGTATTTGATATCGAACTGATACTGCTGGAGAATTAAAATCCACCGCGTGAGTCGGCTACTGAGTAGGCGACACTGACGAATGAATGATAGGCTCTCGTGGTCTGTCCAGATCGTAAATTTTTCACCAATAAGGAAATGGCGAAATTTTTGCACGGCATAAACAATGGCGAGGGCTTCTTTTTCGGTAGTAAAATACCGTGTCTCTGGGCCTTTCAAAGCCCTGCTCGCGAAAGCGATTACGCGACGCTCGCCACTCTCATCAACTTGAAATAGCTGCGCGCCCACTCCTATGTCGGAGCTATCTGTCGCTAGGTGGTATGGCACACCAGGTATAGGGTGGTGTAGCATGACGAGGCTGAGGAACAAAGACTTTGTGTTTTCAAAAGCCTCATTCATTTCATCATTCCACACCCACTTGACACCGGTCCTGAGTAACATGTATAAAGGCCCCACCACGTGTGCGTACTGGTCGCAAAACCGTTTAAAGAATGTACACATGCCTAAGAACCGACGTAATTGCTTAGCGTTTCGTGGATGGGGGAAATCCACAATAGGTCGTACCTTATCAGCGTCCACTCGAACACCCTCAGCTGAGACAATGTGCCCTAGGTAATTTACTTCAGCTTGCAAGAATTGACATTTTTCAATCTTTACAGTAATTCCTACATTACTGAGAGCTGTAAACACAGCATCCAGGTGTTGTAAATGCGACTGTAAATCGGGCGACGCTATCAGAAGGTCATCTACGTAAATGGTGACGTAACGTTTTATGTCTGTATTCAATATTTTATGTAGACAACGTGTCAGTCCTGCCACACTCGATTGTAACCCAAAGGGCACAACACAATATGTGTAAGAAATACCATTGTGTAGAAATGCAGTATATTTCCTGTCTTGTTTACGTAAGGGAAGCTGCCAGAAAGAGTTTGTTAAATCTAAAGTAGTGAAATACTTCATTCCATGGAACTTTTGTAAAGTCTCTTCTATGGGGGGTGGACTATCGTTTTGTGGACACATACGACTATTCAACAAGCGTCCGTCTAAACAAATGCGCACCGACCCATCTGGCTCTACGACGGTGACCATTGGGTTTATGTATGAGGACGGGGCAGCCTCTATTATATTCCATTCGAGCATTTGACGGACTTGGTCATCCACCGCCTGCCTCTTCGATAGTGGTATGGGGTAAGACTTTTGTAAAAATGGAGTATTGTCTTTCATTTCTATTGTATGCTCAAACCCTTCTATACGGCCAGGCACAACAGAGAAAAGTGCTTCATGTTTCAAAAGTAAACGCTTGATTTCCTGGGCCTCCATAGAATCCGTGGGTAAAGATTTAACGTTTTGTTTGGCTTGTGCACCGAACCCTGGGTCTTTTAGAGTTTCCTTTTTATCTAATGTGCATTGTTGATCAATATACACCTCATTGCTCACAAGAGACAAGTGCTTTCCCACGTCCTGTGGGGAACAACTCAAGAATAAAGGAACGATCTGTTGTTCGGCCTGCTCTCCAATATACATAAGGCGATCTAAGAAATGTAATTTCGCCTTATTTTGAACAAGCCAATCAGACCCAATAATCATAGAGCGGTGTAGATTAGGGACTATTAAGAAGGTCATGTCGTAAACAGTATCTTGTATCGAAACTGGTAAGAAAGTTTGCGCATTTACACGCTGACTATTATTCATAAAAGCACCCGCAATCAAAATGCTGCGAGCGGGTAACAGTGGAAAGTTCGAAATTTGCAAAAGTTCCTTCCAAAACTGTTCAGATATGCATGTAATTTCGCTACCGGTATCAATAAGAGCATTTACATGAAGATTACAAACACTTACATCTATCTCAGGCGCATGCGTAGTCGGTGTCTCTGCGTAGGCCCCTGAAGATTCTTCGTGATTGAGGTCGCGTTGCGTTGCATCTTGATCGAAAACATTGATGGTATTCACGTGTCGAATATCGTCACTCCTGAACTGGTGTCGAACCGGAGACAGCGGAGTGTCCTGTCCCGTTACAGCTCGTTTCCCGCCGACTCAGTTGGTATGTCCTGCTCTTCCCTGGCGACGACGTCTAGGTCCTGTGTCACCGTCACCGCGTTCACTCGTGGCGCCTGGTTCCTCGGCGGCCCAGCGTCGCGACGCGGCGTCCCATGTCGTTGCTCCCTCCAGTTGTCCGTATACGGCTGTTGAGGGTGTAGACGTTGTTGCGTCGATCCCATCATCAGCGGTGACTGCGAGCCACCTGTAGGCCGTCGAAATCCGTCTGGAGCATTTCCTTGACGCAACATTACTTCACGTTCTCGGCGTCGCGTCGCCGCGTCATCAAACCCGCGGAGTAGATGCAGCAGCGCGTGGGGTGTTTTCACATTCGCTGACAGGATCGCGTGCTCCACATTCGATGGGAACAAATGCGAAATCTGCCGAACAAACGCGTCGTCGGACATGTATGATGACACGTGCTGTAAGCGGCTCTTCCATGAAAGAAAAAACTCGGTCATCGTACCGTGCGTCTTCTTATCATAGTAGTCCTGGTGGAACTTGATGAGCACAGCATCCTGTGCGTTCGCCGACCAAAACATCTCACGGAAGGCAACCTTAAACTCTTCCCACGAACGCCAAGTCTGGCGAAATGCCGCCCCCCAGTCCTTTGCAACACCCTCCAGTTGTCGGAGAGCTAACAGTAACTTCTGTCCTTCTGGGACGTTATATTGACCAAACTGTTCTTCCATCTCCTCAAGAAAAGTTACCGGGTGAATTTTCCCGTCATTTTCGAACCGCGGAAAAGATGCCGTAGGCACGGGACCCATCCCGGTAAACACCGCGTCAGCGCCTAACCCACGTCCAGACGGTTGTTGAGGGGGTGGCGTTTGCTCCCGCGAAACCTCTAACGCGCCAATGCGGTCGAGAACTGCTGACAACTGCGTAGTTATCGCAGTCAGCACTGCATTTACCGCCTCCATGCCGGCAGGTGCGGCAGCCGAACTTGCTTCACTATGTGTCTCTCCTCCACGCGTTAGAACCATGTCGAAAGAGAAAAAAAAATTGTCTTTGAAATTATATAGATAAACCACGCACTTGCGTACACGCGCGTCACCGAAAAAGTTCGCCAAATAATGATAATAACCCACGCACTTGCGTTCACGCGCGACACAGAAAAAAAAATTCGCCAAATAATGATAATAACCCACGCACTTGCGTACACGCGCGACACAGAAAAAAAAGTTCGCCAAATAATGATAATAACCCACGCACTTGCGTACACGCGCGACACAGAAAAAAGTTCGCCAAATAATGATAATAACCCACGCACTTGCGTACACGCGCGTCACAGAAAAATTGTTTGCCAAATAACGTTAGTAAAACACGCACTTGCGTACACGCACGTTTAAAAAAATGTTTAGGTCTAGTACGTTGGGCGCCAGTTGTTACATCTCCAAGGATGATTTAGGATAGTCAATGATGAGTAATGTCACTAATTACACGGATGCATAAGAAACGATGATTATTTATTAGTACTACGAATATTTAAATACTACAAATTACAGTGAATACATGGAACACACAATCACCCAGCACCGTGTCCGGTCACTAGGCTGTTACGTTCCACACTGCCCCTCACACTCTCCCAGGCCTTGACCAAGGGCCCTCTTCGGTCCGCCCACCCCAACCTGACATAGAGGAGGAGGGGTGGTAACCCTACAAGCGAGGGAGAGAGAGAGAATGAGCTTCGAACATAACACCCGTGAACCCAGGAATTTTTTTTTTCACTTACAAAAATAAGCCGCATGGTGGTTTTGAGAGACACAAAATAAGAAAAAAAGCGCGGCTTACATGCGTGTAAATACGGTATATACATGTATCAAAATTTAATGACAATGAATAAATTAAACTCTTTTGCAGCATCCCAAAACTCGACTCAGGTAAGCTGTTGGTACTCTACCTCTTAAATAATTTACATTGTCCAAGCCATTTGGCACTCATATCTACACATCCTGTAACTTAGGCTACATTTAAATAATTGATAAGTTGTAAGTGCTTAGAATATGGACAGATGTGTTTGACTGAAGTTTCTCTGTTTCTCTATTGAGAATAGCCCGAATGACTGCACCTGGCCTGGTCTTGAAAATACTCGCAAACCCCCAAAAGGTCTTGCTGTAGGCCTACACGTACACCAAATTATGCCTTGCATATCATTCAACCCATGTCCCGAGCTAGAATACACTAAAGACTACTTGGCCTCACAGACGGCATTGTTAATTTCAGACAACACAAGAAACAACCATCGTAGGGATGGGTGTTTCTTGTGTTATCTGAACTGTTTTTCCTAATGCTTTCGCATAATCGGGTAGTGCATGCACTTGTAACTGTCAGGATTTGAATAAGTTCGTGGTATGTAATGTAGGCCCACCAAAATAGATTAATTACACGTTCATAATAAATTTGTTTTGGTATAGGATTTATTTAATGACTGAAAAACATTTTAGGAGCTGCAGCTAAATGTTTATAATTGCAGACCATTACAGTAAAATGCAAACAACGTATTGAATACATCGGGATTGTATTCCACTAAACATGGTTTTCCCTCAGTATATAAGCACGATGAAAATAAGTTCATCCCTGGAGACATCCAAAGAATATTCTTCTTTCCTTCAACACCATTAAGGTCCAGCGTATTTAACTGAAACACTGCAAAATGAAAGTGCTGGCCATCTGTGTGAACACACTGCAGTTGAATTGGTTCGGGAAGATCTTTTGTGTCGATTCCGAAATTCTGCCTAGCTTGGGCGGCAGCAACAGCAAAACTCTTCATCAACATTCTTCCGAATATCTGTGTTTCAGTGACAGGCGTTTCAAATATATTCTTCACTTGTGTGGGATTGTAATGAAAGATCGCTGTATGGGCTTGAAGGGACTTCTTACGAACAATGGGATAGATGTTCTTTGTCTCGTAGAAATGCAATTTCTCCAACGTGATAGTATGCTTAATGGGAGTCAGGTCTGGCAAAGCGATTTCTTGAGTGTTTTCTGTTGCCGTTGGTAGTGGGTGCGATGACATCAACAATAAGTCTGCAGTTATTTCAAATTGAATGAGATCCATATCTTTTTCGATTGGTACAGTCACCATGCCATTTGGAATTACAAAACGCCCTTTACTTCCACCAACTAAGGACTCGCAGAGCTGAAGTAACTTGGCTGATAGCTGTTGGTTACGGCGATAGTCTGGGATTCCCAAAACTCTCGGAAACTTCCACGCCGGTCTTTCAGGATCGTGAAGGTGTGGAAGTTTAACTTGAATTGCATCAAAAACATGAGATGATAAAATACATTTCTCTACAAGCTCGTCTTGATGGTTAGGCTGATTTTTAGTAGCTTCAATCAAGCTTTCGGGCAGACCTGATTTAATTTCAACAGTTTTTGTGATGACTTTAGCTTGATCCAATCCTTCTAGCAAAACATTATGATCTCTATATATATGACACTCTCTCTCATTGTAAAGAGGATGATTTTCGTCATAGGGAACAGGTACTGGTTTCATTCCAACAATGTCTAGTTTTGGAAATTCCCTTTTCTCTTCAAAAATTTCTTTCGGTGTGAAAATAGGAATTCCTTTACTCACTAACTCTGCATCAGCTCCAGTTTCACTAACGACAACTTGGCCTTGCATTTTCCAGTGTTTTTTGAACATACGTCCAATATGTTGCCTGCATAAGCTTGGTGTTAACCTCATAGTGAGTGAAAGGGGTGGACAAGCACGAAATCAAGTTGAAAGGAATGCCCTGGGCCTTGCTAGGCTAGGCTAGGCCAGGCGATTCGGCTAGGCCCTCGGAATATTTGTACTAATGCCTGTAGAAATGTCACATTTTAATAAAACAGTTGTATTTAAGATTATAAAGAACTATCAATGTCTAAGCTTACCTTATTTTGCAAGAACCAAACACAATCACGCAAAACACCTAACCTCAAACGGCTCGTTTATCTGTAATGAGTCGATATTGGTCGAACATTTGGTCGAACACTCTTCGGTCCTGTATACACTTGAGCCAACCTTAGTCATCGAAAACTAAAAATAAAGCCCGCACGATAACAACAAGCACGACGAAATGTTCAATGTTTGCTATTGGTACACGACAAGCGGCGCCGGCGTTGCGTTGTGTTTGGTTGCCGACAGCTGATACTTGCTAGCGTCGTGGGAAAATATTTTTTAAGAATGTCTACTTTGATCGAATTAAGACCGGACCGGGATCTATTGGATGCTAATTTTGATGGTTACAAACTTTCTTTGGATTCAGTGCCCATTTACCAAAGTACCTTGAAATGCGGTAAGGAAAAGGAAAAGCTTACTTAATTTTTAGGTTAAGCACGTCAATTCGGTGACAGTAAGTGGTCAAATTCAAATTTGTCTAGGCCTATTCTACAAACTTCGAATTTTGTGGGTCTAAGTAGATACAATGGTATAGCCCTAGGCCTAGTTGTAACACATTTAAAGCCTATTATAATATGAGTAAATTAAACTGTCAATACTAATCCACTGGAGCATTCATGCCTTCTGGCTGTATGATAGCCCTACTACTAGGCCTAGCAGAAGACTGCTAAACCAAAGAACCAAACAACAACAACATCATCTGTGTCACTATCATGTGTCTTAAACAGTATGCATTTAACATGGCCTGTATCAGATTCAGATCGTGGGACGCCACTCGCCACATATTAAAGTCGAAAAACGCAAAGTACAATATAATGATTAGGCCTAGGCCTAGGCTACCTCACGAAGAACATCAATATACTTGTCCGACAAGCCTTGTTTGTCTAATATAATTTTGTTTCTTTCAGATGTTGACCATATACTACCAAGCGATGATCAGTATTCATTTCTGCATGTGAAAGCATTCGGTCTTCATAATCATTTATATGGTGACCCGTGGTCTATTGACGATATCTACTACATTGATAACAAGTGGCGTATGCGGAAGAATGTTTTTGCAGCTAACGTGAGTCTGTTCTTTTTTATGTTATTCAGTCTTAGTACTGAATAGTGTCTTACATCACACAGGTCTATTTACATTCAATTCTTATGCTGCATACCCGAGATTTGTCATACGTCACGCACTCGCTTGCAAAAGGCTACAATTGCTATTATCAAAATCATATGAGTGATGCTTCAAGATTCTTCTCAACATGCACACAAAATTCCAATAGCACACATGTTTTGAGCCTAATGTTTTGACAATTAAACGTAAGGGACATCACAAAGTGTTGATTATAACGTAATATGCTATGTATCTGGAAATAAAACCTACTTTTATCTTCCATGACACAATGTTACTAGACAAGCAAAAATAGACAAGCAAGAGATGTCTATTAAAGGCCCACTAAACCCTCACATTTCGTTAAAAACGTGTAATTTTAAGCCAAATCTGTAACGGTTAGTGCATGTGTCAAGTTGCCTAGTGTACCAGGGCTCTTGCAATCCAAGAAAAAGTGTTTTGCCCCAGGCGTTGTGACGTCGACCAAACTACGCGCTACTCGCTGCATATGGAGCATCCTCTGTGTTTCGAGGCCCGCGCAAATATATCTCGTCGTCCAGACCCACCTAATTCAATTGAGCACAAATCGGACATACCACTGAATTCGTCTTACTTCGGTCTACACGATGAATGTTTAAACAACCTTCTACCATTTATGCAACTTATTCTATAAAATGTGAAACATAAAGCAATTACCACATAATTTAGTTGGAAACACAACCAATTTCAAGCTAATGTTATGAGAAAGTAGCTTTAAAAATCAGAATTCCAACCAACCTATCATGTTAACTGATATGTTTAGATATTACAAGCAGAAAACCAGCAAGAAATTGATGAACATTTGGCCGATTATCGTGTGAATATAACAATGCGTGTAGCGGCCTATTGCCTGATACGTCCGCGAATATATCGAGTGAGCTGCGTAGATCGAGATCAGTCAAACTACTAGTCTTTACTATCGACTATAAAAACATTGTATTGATTTTGTCTTGCGTTGTATATGTATAGTCATATATCAATGAGTGAGTGGTATTTCTACCAGTCAGGCCTGGAAATAATAATAATAAACTGATACAAATATATTACATAGGCCTAAAGAACACGTCATAACTACAATAGTCGTGTGTGTCATGGTTTGGTTGTGTGCGTGTGCGTGATTTACATATTATTCGTGTTTGCATCATCACAATTATCATTATTGTTATTATTGGTGGTATTATTACTTTCATTATTACATTACATTATTATTAATATATATCGACTTTATTTTATTATTGGCATCAATGGAAATTCTGTAACTAAAAATTGCCGGAAACTAACGTTACAAATCTTGATAACCGCAATACTTATATTAATAATATCAGGTTCAAGCTGTTTTGTATCTTCTTAATAACTGTAGTATTATTTTGTATTTCAAATTCAAAATATAGTTTGTTCAGTTATTCTAAGTTATTTTATGCGCTTTTTTATTTTTTTGTATTAAAGTATCGATAGCAATAGATTGAGACATACAACTAATAAGTTTATAGTTGAAACATTTTATTTTGTACAATGTACAAATGCGTTGATGTTTTCAGCCAAGCTATTAAAAGCTTGACAGGCCATGCGGCTTTGCCCGCGCTCACCGAGTTGTACTCCGCGGCAGTGAACGGACAACACGCATTATTATATACATTATACATACGATAATCAGCTGAATTTTCATCAATTTCTTGCTGGTTTTCTGCTTATAATATCCTGACATATCAGTTAACATGATAGGCTGGTTGGAATTCTGATTTTTAAAGCGAGCTCCTCATTACATTTGCTTGAAATTAGTTGTGTTTCCATCTAAATTATGTGGTAATTGCTTCATGTTTAACATTTTATAGAATAAGTTGCATAAATGGTAGAAGGTTGTTTAAACATTCATCGTATAGACCGAAGTAAGACGAATTCAGTGGTATGTTCGATTTGTGCTCAATTGAATTAGGTGGGTCTGGACGACGAGATATATTTGCGCGGGCCTCGAAACACAGAGGATGCTCCATATGCAGCGAGTAGCGCGTAGTTTGGTCGACGTCACAATGCCTGGGGCGAAACACTTTTTCTTGGATTGCAAGAGCCCTGGTACACTAGGCAACTTGACACATGCACTAACCGTTACAGATTAGGCTTACAATTACACGTTTTAAACGAAATGTGAGGGTTTAGTGGGCCTTTAATACATAGGCCTACCTCTTCCTGCTTATACACAATGTTTCTACCTCTCTCCTTTCTTTAACATAATTTTTTCAGTTAACTTTTCTTGACTGAAAAAAATAATAGGCTATTGTTGAATCTCTCAGCTGTGTTCATGTACTAAATATCTCGCTTATTCCACAGTCGAGGCGCATCGACGACTGGCAAGAAGTGTGGGAAATACCGAGCCATCATGAGCGGAAGCCAGGTCACTATAATACGTCTATGAAGTTCACGTCTCCCAACCTGGCGATAGTTTCGGACGGAGCCGGGACGCTTCACCTGTTGGACACAGGGAAGAGAATCGATTCCGCCGCGTGGAACCTACTCTTCAGCGACGAAGTGTGCGGCAAGGAAAATGCTTTCATCGTCGTCGATTCTCAACTCACGACGGTTGACCAAAAACGTGTCATTCACTGCCTTCTACAACACATTGACGAGACGAGAGTCGAAAGTCCTTTGGATAAAGCTCCGCCCGAGCATTTCAAAACTATCCTAGAATGGATAACACTGTCTGAAGAGGATGGCGGTAGCTGGTCTATGTTGAGTGTTCGGAAACTGTCTGGCGGGGGAGGTGGGTTCCAAATGGTCTTTATTAGCTAATTCAGTAAATGTTGTAGGCCAGGGTTGCCACCAAGTTATTTTTTAAATCCTCTGAAGATATCAAAAAAATCCTCAAAAATCCTCCAAAACACATTTATTCTGCTGTTACTTAGCATATTATGAAGTGTGAAAGAATAAGAAAAAATTTTAGGTTATGTTTATTTTTAGGTTATGTATTATGCCAGATGATCTTTAAGAATTTACCTCTCCATTATAATTTACATACAAATAAATAAATAATAAAATAATTTGTATATATATATATATAAACAAGAAACCAGGCAAATAACAGCATAGACTCATAAAAAGTCAGTTGTCACGTCACGGGCTCACGCTCACGGTTCTGCTTGTTATCAACGAGGCACGGGCAACGCGCTCTATCGTACACTAAAAGAACACACACACGTTCTGCAAAGTTGACAATAGAGGACGCTACTTACTACTAGACCAATCACAACGCTTTAGGTACCCCATTGGCTGTCTCCCACACAAGCTCCACCCTCTGCTTGCTAGTATAGCAAGACAACTTACAAAACACAGTTGAAATCTCGACATTTCACACGTGTTTTGAGACATCGTGTCTATGTTGCGGGTTCAAGTGTAGATTGTTTAACTTTACTTTTTACGTTATTAAATCGTTCTTTATGGCGGAATTTTCAAATTATAGTAAATTTCACGGTTTTTATAATAATGGTAGAAAATCCGCCAATTTGGCTGTTAATCCTCATGTCCGCGAGGCATCCTAAAAATCCGCAAAAGAGGATAAACTCCGCAAAAACGGCAACCCTGTTGTAGGCTAATATAATCTTGGAAATGCACAAAATAGCAATACCGTACAACCTTGTTATTACATTGTCCAATACAATGTTGTTTGCATTATCGATACAATGTTGTTTGCATCATCATGTCGTTTTGATCCCGTCCCGGCGGCGAAACCCCATAAGACGCAATGTTAATTTTCTCTTGATAATATGTTGCCCGATATAACGTCGAATGCGCTTTATTTTATTTTTACTTTTTACTTTTTTATTTTTTACAATGGAATTCAACTGTCAGTTTACTCCCCCCAAACCCGACTCGGGTAGCGGGCGGGTGACTCACAGCCAGGTAGCGAGCAGGCGCTTTAATGCCCTTTATCTGTATCTACCGGTAATTCATTGTCAAGACAATGACCCAAAATGGAAATAAGCCAGTTTATCACTCGTGAGATAGGCATATTTTTAAACTCACTGGATAGTCATGTTATCTCCTCCTTGATTAGAGTGGTGGCAGCCGACTGTACTATAGCACTGGTCAAATTAGAAGTGTGTAGTAGGCATTACTTCAAAGTAAGCCATAAATCAGTTACCATTTAAGTTAATTTGATACATCACGCTTGAAGTAAATGTCGAAAATCAATAGTCCCTTCAGTAACGTTATATGAAGGTTGTACTGTATTCAACAGTGAAATGCCATATTCATATTTTCCCCTCGTATTGCGGTCTTTAGATATACTTTATCTAACCTGAGTAAATCGACCCTCTAAGTAATGTCACGTACCAGTAGGCCTACATGTTGAGCATTATCTACCAATACAGTAATCCCCTTTGCATTCAAATGTCAAGAGACCCTAAAAATCTCAAATTTGAATTGTAACAACATGTAACCCTTATTGCAAACCTTGCTGCAGGGATTTCATTAGGCCTATTAGTAGTTTGTCTCCAGTAATAATAGTGAGTTTCATAAATTCAGGTGTGGACTACGCTGCTTTCGAACGCGGATGTCGTTGTGTGTACGTCGCCAGCAATAAAAAGTTCAATTTCATCATCGACTCCGAGAAGCCGGTGGAAATGCGTAGCCCGCTGGAACCGGACGAGGAGAAGAAGTGTTTCTCGTGGATGCAAACAGCCAACGACATCACCCTGTGGATACCGATGTCTGAGGAAGGGATCACAAAGGATCTTTTGAACGTTACCGTCGAGGAGAATTTACTGCGAGTGACGTATCGAGATGACACGCTGATTGACGGTGCGACTTGGCAACGCCTCGACGCAAAGTTAGCAACCTGGAGCGTCGACAAGTGCAAGTGAGTCTACAACTCATCATGTGGCACCATGATTCTTCTGTGCTCACGTGTTACGTATTATTATGATGATTGAAATTAAAATGCATGGGTTTTCGGTATTTTTCCTGAATGTAGTAGATTTCGAGGTTGATGTAACGCCATACAATTGACGTTCGCAAGAAAATCACTGAATTTTTTTGTGGCTCATTGGTCCTTTCTCCTGTGGGTTTATTCCTGCTTAGCTTCCATCATGAAAGCTCCGGGGTTCGATTTCTGGTTTGGACTCGGGTTTTTTAACCTCTGAAATTGACTAAGCCGTCATAGCAGTGACGCACACAATAGACCTAAACGCTATTTAAAATAAAACTAGTATGTACAGGATTGTATTGTGCATCCTAGCCATCTGATAGATGAGCAACTCGTGAGCAACTTGTTCCTATACATTATCTTCATCAAGACTTGTTTCAACTTGGTACACATGCGTACGTGGTGTCTATCTTGCACTAGACCCTCGTGTCCTTCTCACTCGGCCAGATTCTATGGAGGAGTCTCGCTACAAGATTACAGTGCCAGTTGTGTACAGTCAATGTCAGTGTTTATACATGCCGAGACTAGAGTACGCGCCTGTTTCGCAGCTTGGAGCTGAACCTGGTCAAGGCCGAGCACGGAATCCACTGGCCAGAGTTGGTCAAGGGCGACGTCGAAGGAGAGGAGATCGTCATGGACCCGACCTTGAAGAACCCGATTCTCGACCGTCTGACCTCAGACGTGGAGGTCACCGACGACTCTGGGGTCGGCTGCTCGCCCGGATTCAACTCGGAACAGCTTGAGGACTGCGACTCCCTACCGGATATATCGCAGCTGATGAGACTAGACACTCACTCGCATGCGGTCACGCACCAAGTATGTTGGCTCTCGTTGGTTATGGTTGTAAAAACCAAACTTAGGTAATAACTGTTGTGATAATATACCTTGTATCTTGTTCAAGCACTCAGTTTTTTTTTTTATTGTTTTAATACTTGTAGTCTCAACTTTTTTAGTTTGCCTCTTGAATCAATGTCAACCAAGGTGGCCGGGAATGTAAATGTTCGTTTTGGCTTCAACCTGGCTGCGGCCAGTAGTTCATTGAAGGAGGCAATTTCTGAACGCACCCTTAAAGAGAACAAGTGACAAATAACATTGTAGGCTCAATAACCTACAGCAGTAAATTTGAAAATGCTGTATCAAATCAACAAAATAGTCGATAGTAACTAGGGTATACAAGAAAAACTTGCAGGTTTCACCTTTTCCCTTTCTGCCACCATTTCTCTCCTAGCAAATGATAACAATGCCGTATCTATGATAAGTCTTGCCAAACAACTTATTATTGCACTGCCAAGTGCTTCTATCTCTGGACAGCTGTGTAGCCCACAGCCTGGCTAGTTGCATGGGACCACGTCGAGCCTCACGTCTTTCAACGTTGCAGGTGAACCTGGGCGGACACCAGTGGCTCTTTAACGCGAACATTGACCCCGATCAAGCCCCGGCGCTCTGCCTCCGTTTCGACGTGGATGGATGCGTGTGGCAGGTGGCGCCTCCAGTGGGAGACTCGGGAGACTGGCCCTGCAAGCACGTCGGGACCTTCCTTGCGTTCGGCTACGTTCAGGCATCCAAGACGCAGAAGAAGTTCACCGTCTGTTCACCAGGCAAGTCTTTGGCTTTAGGCACTACGTAGTTGTATCAAGAGGTACTTGAATCCTAGGTTGGTACATTAAACATAGTATATATTGTTAATGGTTATATCTAGCAATGCGCTGCTAATGCGGCACTACAGAGAGGCTGTATGTATATTCTGGTGTAGGGATGTTCGAGTACGCGAAAAATTGAGTCGAGTTATTGGTATTCGACTCGACCCGAGCGAGTTTTTCATGGTTTTCGAGTCGAGGTCGAGTATTCCTGCCATCTTATTTGAACGGAAATCGACCGAGCGCCAGTGCGGGAAAGGTTCAGACTACCATTATCGACATCACATAATTAGCTCAGGTGACTGGTAACCAATGGTGGTGATGGTTCAGAACCAATTAGCGTACGTTACTTATGATACATTACGAAGTTAGTCAAATGCAGTTCATATGCTAATGTTCACATGGAAATTCGCGAAATTATCGCTTCACGTCATTATCGAAAAGTTGAACCAACTTCAACTTTACAGCTAATTTCAGTAATTTTCTAAATTGTGCGCATGCGCACAAAACCAAATACACATTTTTCGAGTTTGTTTGTGGGTTTTAACCCCTTGGAATATCATTAAAAAATGAACAAAAAAGCCTTAAATATTATAAAAAAAAAAATAAAAAAAATAGTGAGGTGTTGTGTTGGAGCTTCCCTTAGAACACTATTTTAGTGTTTGACGGTGTGGTACTGCAGGAAACACTCGGGTAGTTGAAACAGGGGCGCGCGACGGCTAGGCCTAGGCCTAGGCCTACACCATTGCACTGTCACTATTAGACAACACATCGTCCACTTCCGACTCAGATGATAGCACTTATTCAATTTCACATTCTCATCCCTCCCTCCATCACCATCTCTACATATATCACTCTCAACATCACACTCACAAAGGGTATTATCAACAATTTCGCGCTCCGTCATTTGTTAACGTCTTGTAGTCGCCATTTCTACACCTACAACGTTGTCTAGACGTTGCGCGCGGATCGGCTGTTGTTTTTGCGTATGTTTCCTCGTAGCAATGCGTACAGGAACAATACCACAATTCTGATTGGATGAAAATGTAGGTGCAAGTTATAGGAGATTCTAGAACTAATCAGCAAGCGTCTACGACGCACATTGAATAAGCTACCGCGAAATTCAAAATGCTTGGAGCGGCGACGGCTCCCAGCCGTCTTTGTACGCGACGCACTTCAAACACACGACGGCTGGGAGCCGTCTTTGTATGGCATGTGGTTAAGAAAGCTGTTGAGGTTATAATGGACGATTCACTTTTCATTAATCTTGTGCAAAGTTCAGAACATTTTGTACGATCATAGAAGGTCGGATTATCGCGGAAAGTGCAGTCATATCTGATTGGTTTATGTTCGTTTGTGAAATTTCAGTCTGAACACCTCCATCAATTTCTAAAATTTGAACTCGTTAATTTTCGCACGCTAATTGGTTGTGAACGACGCTGTAGTCGTTGCTGGGAGTGGCCCAGAATGCATTCAGGCCATGGTTTCAGCAATAAGAAAATCATTGAATCATTTATAAGTACACTAATATACACAGTTGGCCTCACTCTAATATTTTGCATGTTTTTTCTTCAGACATGTCTTACGTGGCCATCTGCGAAGCTAACCGCCACATCTACCTCTATCGTCAGCCATCGCCAGTGGATGGCGAGTTGCGGAATCGCAAGTCCGGGAAGAACGTCGCTCAAGTTGCGAAGCAGCAGCTTATAACCCTAGACTCTGCCACCGAAGTGTTGGGTATTCACGCCTCGAACAACGCCATCTACGTTCTTACGGCCAATACACTCTACGCCTTGCAAGTCCGCTTTTAATTGGTCACAGTTCTCATTTATACTATCGGTTATATCATCACCAATATTATTCTTCTTGTTCGTAAATAGCTGCCGAGGACGCACGACACAGACAGGACCGTTTACGTGTCTTACGTACGTTGGTTGGTGTGTCAGAGCCAGTCGGGGAAATTTTCATCTAGTTGGTACGACTGCTTCTTGATTAACGTACAAGCAGTAGAATTCAAAGACTGACGCAAACGTTAAGTTTGTTAAAAAACTGTTGTTAACAGGTGTGATTGATGGATACGGTTGACTAGATACAAGAGCTTCGTAAGCCGACAAGTATAAAGAAGGAAAACTTGTTTCTGTGGGCAATTTTGCCAACTGCCCAGGGTATGACTTAAACGAACAGCACACCGGACATTTCACACTGTTTGACCAGTGGTTGGCAACTGTACAACATTTGTTCCTCTCATGCACAGCAGTTCTTCCTCAAACTAGAGGGACCCCACTCTGAATAGTCTCATGTCGACCTTAGCTTAGATCCGTATCTACCGCCCATTTCATGCACGATGTTTCAATGAAACTCGTCAACAAATTCCTGGCCTTCTTTCAATACATTTGTAAGGGTAATCTTCCTCTTGTAGAATACACAAGCCTCATTAGTAGAGAATAGAGATACTAGAAAATGGTTTTATTATTCACCACTTTTTGTTTAGCAAAGTGAGTTTTATGGTGTTATGGGTCGTCATTATTATCCCGGTTGCAATTACGGTACATGACCTAAGTGTTTAAAGGCCTACTAAACCCTCACATTTCGTTTAAAACGTGTAATTGTAAGCCTAATCTGTAACGGTTAGTGCATGTGTCAAGTTGCCTAGTGTATCCAAGCTCTTAAAATCCAAGAAAAAGTGTTTCGCCCCAGGCGTTGTGACGTCGACCAAACTACGCGCTATTCGCTGCATATGGGAGCATCTTGTGTGTTTTGAGGCCCGCGCAAATATATCTCGTCTTCCAGATCCATCTAATTCACTTGAGCACAAATCAAAAATACCACTGAATTCGTCTTACTTTGGTCTACACTAGTGTTGTTGCCCATCGATATCGATTATTCGATACGATATCGATATCGTGGGAAAATCGCCGTTAATTTCGATATCGATATGGTAGTGTCATATCAAAAATATCGCGATATCGTGGTCAACTTTAAATATTAAAATATTTCCGCTATGGTCTGCAGTATGCGTTGCTGCAGCGTTGTCTCTGAGTACCTAACCCCCCTCCCCCCCCAACCCTCGAGGATATCATTGTCAACTTGAAGTATTTCTCCCGCGGTCTGCAGTACGCGTTGCTGCAGTTTATAACTGCACATCTACCCCCCCTCCCCACACACAGATGGCTTCATGGGCCGGTGAGTTCCCTTTGTTTGCATCCAGACATTGGATCCATTCAACTATTTGTACCTGGAACCCCGAATTCTTTCCGAGAAGAATGTTGTTGTTCAGATGTTGTGTTGATACTTTTATGGCTGTCAATAGCCGATCCCGGACAGTTGACTCGTCATCACGCGACACCGCGAATTCAAGCCTTAATCGCTATGCAGCATCTCATACTGCAGGCCACGGGCGGAAAATTTTCAAGTTGATGTTATTGTGATATCCCGGGGGGGGGTAATAGACGTGAAGGCACTAACTGCAGCAACGCGTACTGCAGGCCACGGCGAAAACACTTTAAATTGACTATGATTTCATATGTATTGTTTTATTACCGCCGAAAAAAATTCGATATCGCGATATCGATGTTGATTATGATACAACGATATCGCGAGCGATATCGCCGAAATGGCGCCGATGAAAAAAATACCGTTGGGCAACACTAGTCTACACGATGAATGTTTAAACAACCTTGTACCATTTATGCAACTTATTCTATAAAACAGGGTTGCCGTTTTTGCGGAGTTTATCCTCTTTTGCGGATTTTTAGGGTGCCTCGCGGACATGAGGATTAACGGCCAAATTGGCGGATTTTCTACTATTATTGTAAAAACCGTGAAATTTACTATAATTTGAAAATCCCGCCATA
This sequence comes from Isoperla grammatica, assembly GCA_945910005.1. Lineage (NCBI taxonomy): Eukaryota > Metazoa > Arthropoda > Insecta > Plecoptera > Perlodidae > Isoperla > Isoperla grammatica. Next base: position 21,193,284 of record OX246743.1, read on the forward strand.
AAGAACGATTTAATAACGTAAAAAGTAAAGTTGGACAATTTACACTTGAACCCGCAGCATAGACACGATGTCTCAAAACACGTGTGAAATATCAAGATTTCATTTGTTTTTTGTAAGTTGTCGTACTATACTAGCAAGCAGAGGGTGGAGCTTGAGTGGGAGACAGCCAATGCGGTACCTGAAGCGTTGTGATTGGTCTAGTAGTAAGTAGCGTCCTCTATCGTCAACTTTGCAGAACGTGTGTGTTTGTTTAGTGTACAATAGAGCGCGTTGCCTGTGCCTCGTTGGTAACAACGAGAAGTGGGGGAAGTGTATATGGCCTCACAGAACTCGCCCGCAGTAATGACAGCGCGTACTAACCAGCTGGCCACGCCCACAAGCAGGAATTCACTGTAGCTTCAAGGAAAGTAGCCGCAGAAATATCGTTGCGTATTTTTTTTTTTTTTTTTTTTTATACAAATAATACTACCCGATAAGGATCCGGATCCTAAAAATGGATTCGGGCAATTTCTGGATCCGGGTAATTCGGGTACCCTATGACATCCCTAATATATATATATCTATATATAGGTAAATATACAGTATATAAATAAATTTATTATTTATTTATATATAAATTATATTGGAAAGGTAAATTCTCAAGATCATCTGGCATAACGCATAACCTAAAAAAAATATATTCTTTCACACTTTATAATATGCTAAGTTACGGCAGAATAAATGTGTTTTGGAGGATTTTTGAGGATTTTTTTGGTATCTTCGGAGGATTTAAAAAATTACTTGGTGGCAACCCTGCTATAAAATGTTAAACATGAAGCAATTACCACATAATTTATATGGAAACACAACCAATTTCAAGCAAATGTGATGAGGAGCTCGCTTTAAAAATCAGAATTCCAACCAGCCTATCATGTTAACTGATATGTTAAGATATTACAAGCAGAAAACCAGCAAGAAATTGATGGAAATTTAGGCGATGATTGTGTGTATATAGCAACGCGTGTTGCGGCCTATTGCCTGATACGTTCGCGAATATATCCAGTGAGCTGCGTAGATCGAGATCAGTCAAACTACTAGTCTTTACTATCGACTATAAAAACATGTTATTAATTTCTCTTGCGTTGTATATGTATAGTAGAGTCAGTGTGTCGTATCTCAATGAGTGCTCTCAAACTCAACCAATTTCCCGAGGAATCATGAAACCAAAAATTAAACACTCCCCTAGTGTCAGGCCTGGAAATAATAATAATAACTGATACAAATATATTACATAGGCCTAAAGAACACGTCAAAACTACAGTTGTCATGGTTTGGTTGTGTGCTTGTGCGTGATTTACATATATCATTCGTGTTTGCATCATCATCAATATTATTATTGTTATTATTGGTGGTATTATTACTTTCATTATAACATTATATTATTATTAATATATCGACTTTATTTTAGTATTGGCATCAATGGAAATTCTGTAACTAAAAATTGCCGGAAACTAAAATTACAAATCTTGATAACCGCAATACTTGTATTAATAATATCAGGTTCAAGCTGTTTTGTTTCTTCTTAATAACTGTAGTATTATTTTGTATTTCAAATACAAAATCAAAAATAAAGTTTGTTCTGTTATTCTAAGATATTATATATTTGCGCTTTTTTATTTTTTTGTATTCAAGTATCGATAGCAATAGATTGAGACATACAACTAATAAGTTTATAATTGAAACATTTTATTTTGTACAATGTCCAATACGTTGATGTTTTCAGCCAAGCTATTAAAAGCTTGACAGGCCATTGGCAGCTTTGCTTGCGCTCAACGAGTTGTACTCCGCAGCAGTGAACGGACAACACGCATTATATATACTTACGATACGATAATCGGCTAAATTTTCATCAATTTCTGGTTGGTTTTCTGCTTGTAATATCTTAACATATCAGTTAACATTAAGGCTGGGCAAAGAAATCGATATTTCGATACGATATCGATACGAGCCGATTTATTCGATATCGATATTTGGTTGAATATCGAAATACAGTATTGGCAGGTAACGCATGGCCCCTGTGTGGCCCGCAACCTGCATTACACATGTGTGTTGCGGGCAGTAGGCTCGCAGGCGGTTAGCGCAGGGCAGCAAAGTGAGAACAGATGCGGCCGGCCGAGCGAGAGAGAACAATGGAGTGCTATCGTGTCTGAGCGAGACGTGACGAAGTAGTCCGACGTGAGAGAGAGAGAAAGCGCTAGTCGTAGGACGCGTGAGTGGAAGCGAGACCGCGATATATGCTGGCGAATGCAACATGCAAGCGAGCCGCCTGTTGACAGTTCAGTTCGTCCCTCGCTCCATAACCTCGATCGTGATTGGCCGGCTGGGGGGATCTCGTCTTGCGGCGGCCAATGACCTTGCCCGACTCTCGGGGATGGCCAGCTGGCCCATCTAACGAGGCGATATACAGAAAAACACTGGGAATTCCAAATAATCCACATTTCGGAAGATAATTTCGTTGTAACAACGTTTAGTAATACCAAGGGGAACCAAAATTTGTTCGTTAAAATGATCTTCTCCTAATAACGAATTTTCGTTGTAATGATAACAAATTAACATTGTGAACATAGGGATTCGGGCGGGACCACAAATAAATTTCGTTAAAATGATGATTTCATTGTAAGGGCGTTCGTTGTAACGACTTTTGACCGAAATAACAATACAATACCCCTTCATTAACAGTTTTATGACCAGATCAGTGTACTAAAGTAATAAATAAAAGACACAATGGTTTAGAAAATATTTTGTTTTTCATTTAACTGCAAACTGGGAAGTGGGAGGGGATATTGAAAACAGAAGTATTGCTTTCGATATATCGATATCGATATCGAAATTTTTGCCTGATATCGATATTTGAACTTTATGTCATAGCCCAGCCCTAGTTAACATGATAGGCTGGTTGGAATTCTGATTTTTAAAGCGAGCTCCTCATCACATTTGCTTGAAATTGGTTGTGTTTCCATATAAATTATGTGGTAATTGCTTCATGTTTAACATTTTATAGAATAAGTTGCATAAATGGTACAAGGTTGTTTATCCATTCATTGTGTAGACCAAAGTAAGACGAATTCAGTGGTATGTTTGATTTCTGCTCAAGTGAATTCGATGGATCTGGAAGACGATATATATTTGCGCGGACCTCGAAACACAGAAGATGCTCCATATGCAGCGAGTAGCGCATAGTTTGGTCGACGTCACAACGCCTGGGGCGAAACACTTTTTCTTGGATTTCAAGAGCTTGGATACACTAGGCAACTTGACACATGCACTAACCGTTACAAATTAGGCTTACAATTACACGTTTTAAACGAAATGTGAGGGTTTAGTGGGCCTTTAACGTATTCGACAAATAGTCATCTGACGTTGGGGGATGATTGGAGGAAAGGGATAATTAATGCTTTTTTCAAAGGGGTTTAGGGTAGGAGCTCATTACGTCACAGTAGCAGGGTCACCCAGGGCCAAGTTCTAACCCAGGCCAGAACGGGTATCATTAGTCATGCCCACTGCGTTTAGGATTTCCAGAAGTCCAATTCATGGTTGTAGGTTATCACCACTAGACTTGCACTCTACTCAGCTGGAGACTGCATTTGCGAACGTGTAAAGGAACATCGGGAATGTTTTGATTTTCATGGATTTAGCACGATTGAAAGGGGCCATAGATAAGGATCTGAGGCCGGTATGCGGCTACTTACGTTGGGGCTAGTTTCGAGTTGTAGAAAATTACATTTGTATTTTTGGACTCGGCGTACCAGTACCTACAACGTGTCAAGTTGTTCTGTATTGTAAAACTCGCCCACGCATCATCTACAAGAGTCGCAACATTTCACTGGGTTGGGCATCTTCTTGCTTCAATTAAGAAAAAATAGAAGGATCCAGCTCTTGTATCTTCACCTGTCAAACACACCTTCAACTAGGATTTATATGCCATAGTTTGTATTTATACCAGCAAATGAAGACTGACACAAGATTGTGATGTGACTGATAACAGCATTTATTCATCCAGTTCTATGATTATTGATTTTATAATATGTATTGTTTTGGTTTAAAGTTATGGGTCGTGGAAACACGAACCGTGAGTTTAATACGTCGTGTAAAGACGTTAGCGCTCGTTTGGGACATCCGGCTCAATAATTATGCTGGAAAATCAGCCATAGGGGTGTATATTGTAATTGTAATGATTCAACTATATTTCAAAATACTTCTTTTTAACACTATGGTACGTTATGATTTAATACAGATTTTGTTGGAGTAAAATAATTTTATATTGTCTTTTTTTAAACATAAATCACAGCATGCGATATTATACTGTTAAACTACTATACTACCCTGTACAGTAGGCCTACAACCTTGTTATTACGTCGTCTGATACAACGTCGTTCGCACTTTCACAACGTTTTGATAAAGTCCCGGCGAAACCCCATAAGACGCAATGTTAATGTTCTCTTGATAATACGTCGCCTGATATAGCGTCGAATGCGATAGTTCGTCCCTAAATTAACGTCCCTACATTAGTAAAACAATTGATCTAACGTCGTTTCACAACAAATTCCTGTTTTTACAATAGAATTTAGCTGCCAGTTTACTCCTCCTTCCCCCCCCCCCCCCCCCTCACAAACCCTACGCGCGGCGAAAAAACTGGACCCAGGTAGCGGGCCCCGGGGCGGGTGACCCAGCGCTTTGTTGCCCTTTATGTGTGTCTAATACATCATCTTGACTAAGACCCAAAATGGAAATAAACCAGTTTATCACTCGTGAGATAGGCATAATCTTAAAAGCACTGGATGGTCATGTTATCTCCTTCTTGATAAGAGCGGTGACAGTAGACTGTACAATAGCGCTGGCCAAATTAAAAGTGTGTAGGCCTATACCTAAGATAGTGAGCCATACAAACGTCTACCCCCCCCCCCCCCCCCCCCCCCCCCCCGAATCATGGGTAATTTCATTTTGTTATCTTTTCTTTAATGTTACTATAGAATACTGCAGGTCATATGTTGCAACAAATCTAATCTGTCACTATTTCAGTACCTTCATTATTGATGTTGCCCCAAAAAGTACACTTACTTCAAACTATAAGCCATAAATCGTTTTTTTTTCCAGTTAATTTGATACAACATCCCGCTTGATATAATGTCAAAAATCAGCAGTCCCTTCAGGGACGTTATATCAAGGTTGTACTGTATTATGTTAGTTGTATTTTGACTCTGTAGCTGCTACAGTTGTTTTCACTTTTCAGTTCTTACCTATGAGGTAATTTAATAAATTCTTGTAATGACTGGATTGACAGTAAAAAAAAAAGTATTAAGTTCAAAGTGTTGTCTGATTTCAGAAGATTGTTGCCAACAACTTAATAAGTAATACTGTAAAATATTAAATAGTAACTATAGCTAAATCTTTCTGCAGCCAATCCAAATTTGAAATTTATAAATTTAACCCATTAAGTCATTTTGCACCACCAAGATATTGTTTTGCAAGTTAAATAATTAAGTAACCAAGAAAGAAAGTAATCAAAGATTGGATATTATATTATTTAAATTTATTTCATATATCATCATCATTATCCATCGCCGTTTCCTGCTTCTGGCAGGGTCAGCTTGGGTTTCACAACCAAATTTTTCCACCTCTTCCTATCTTCCCACAATCGTGCTTCCTCTACATGCTCCCAGTTCTCTCCTTTCTTCTGTAGGTCCTAAGCAATCTTAGGTTAGCTTGCCTGTCCTGCTGGAGCCTGCTAGACATGCAGATATAGCAGTGAATGGCAAACGGACTTCGCTGGACAGAGCAGAAATAGCAGCTTATCTCTAAAAGACAAGACGGGTGACCTCCGAAATCGGTATCGACTGCAATTCAGCGCAGCAATTACAACAGCGTAGCCTCAGAATGCCAACATATGATACATTATTCAGTATTCCATCCTAGTAAGACAGATGGAACAGTCTTGGGTAGTAATAGTAACTTAAATAACGTGTTACTTTTTAATAACTTTAGTGGTAACTTGGTTACTTTTATTTAGACAGTAACTTTAACTGAACAAGTTCCTATTTTTTTGTAACTTTTACTTCACGTTACGTTACCTGTAAAGATCTTTTTTGTCATTTGCACGACTAGGCCTATACTTTTTATCAGGTTTAATAATAACAAGTCACAACTCGACCACAAAACAAACACAACATAAAAGACTGGCATCACGACGCTGTTCAAAAATCTTGAAAATAGCATTTAGCAATTTTCATCAAATAACTTGCCTAACGAATAACAATACAAACACGTAGTTTTCACCTATGATATTAAATGAACTTGATATCCGTCACCCCTTATCATCACGTCAATTCAATAACCCACATTTTTAAGAGGCTGGCTGGCTGCTCGACCGTCAGCAGTGAAGCACTGCTCTCTCTGCTTTCTGGCAACTGCATGTTTGCAGTGAACAGAGCCGTGAGACAGGCGAACGCACAAATTGATGATAGTTGCAGCTATCTCTGCTTTAAAGCAGACTAGCAGGACAGGCAAACAAACCTTTTACAAGAAAACTCGTGCACGTTTCAAAATTCGAATTTGCAATGTTGGGTAGGAACGGATTTTTTTAGTTCCGTTCCTTGGAACTAGTTCCTTTTTAAGGAACTAAGGAACGGTATAGTTCCTTTTTTTCAACCAGGAACTGTGGAACGCCATAGTTCCAATTTTCCAGGAACTGTAACTTATTTTCATAAGTTCCTTTTATTTTTACTTGACTGTACAAGCTTGAAGGACGAAAGCGCCAAAACACAGTTTACTTACAAGATGACAGAAACGAGAAATCTAAAACAACTTGTTTCGTAATATTTCATTCCTGTCTACCCATCCCAACCCTCCACCTGCTACGTGGCCCCGCGTGGGGTCTCCAATTAGTCGCACACCAGCACAAGTCGAAGACCCGAAACCGGTGACTTATCCCAAATCGCTCGTGCGGAATAAGCGTGTCATGTCACTTCTGACCAACCGTCAAACCCCTCCTATACACAGGTGTGAGAGCAACTCA